>JAMKCH010085297.1:0-217422 GCA_023653785.1 Ophioderma brevispina
TGTATATGAGGGCAAACTGACAGATAGCGATGTAAACTCGACATATACGGGGCACCTCGTACATGAGCAAAACTCGAGTGTGCTCATGTTGAGAAAAAATATCATGCCGGAGTTTGCTCATGTTGGAAAAAATAATCATGTTCGAGTTTGCGCATGTTGAAAAAAAACTCATGTCCAGTTTGCACAGTTGAAAAAAATTGTGCCAGTTTTACAACTCGGCAGGATTATTCTGGACATTATTTATTTCCTGAACACCACGATTTATGATACTCGGCACATAGAGTTCAAACTGGATAGGCAGCGCTTTAAACTCGACATTATAGCGGGGTAAACTCGATATACTGCGCATGAAACTCGACATGCGAGGAAAACTCGCCATGATTTGATACGTGGAGCGTGCCATAATAATATCGTATCTTTTGTATGCTAAACAGAAAAATTTAAGTCGCAAGACAAGGGGATACGGTGAGGCGAGGTACTATCGCCCTAATGTAGTATTGGGTGAATAACAAGAGCCAAATTCGCCTTTTATATAATAGCGTGTTATAATGCGCGATTAGAAAATAATTGAAAAACAGTAATTTTTGTGAAGGCAAGCATGATAGGCCCTAGGGCAGTATTAACAAAATAACCCATCATTAAAAAATGAATAAAAGTGTGTGACCGATAAACAACCTCGTCCCCCACTTTATCCGATGAAATTGAGATTTGTTATATCAGGAAGGTTGTTGTTTTTCCTATTAACCAGTGAATCTAAGGTCTGGGAATGATGTTATGAACAAAAAGCATTCCCAAATGTTGCGACCACACTAGCTCGCGCGCACACGCAACGCACACACACACACAACGTACTGTACTGAACCATTTTGGTACAACATTGTGCTGCCCACTATTCAAACAGTGGATTAATTTTCACTAAATTTGTAATCGGATGTATGGTCAGATGTTTTAGTGAGAGGGAAGACATTGGGAAAATCGGACCAGTCGGTCATCCGCCTTTATAGGTTTATTTAATCTCCAAATCGTGGCCCGAAGGCCAAACTGATAGAGACTTGACAATATTTAATACCGATGAACACTTGCAGTTCAGAGGCAGAGCTTTAAACGGCCATGTGCAAAATTCAAGCCCAGGACCAAATAAGCAAAATGAAAAAATGCATGGAAGAGTGTATTCATGTTAAAATCAATTGCTGTATACAAATTAAATCCGAGTGAGTTCCCGAAAATTAAAGTCAAGCAAGTGACCTCCTCTCTTTTTTTACCTGGAAGTAACGCTGCTCCAGAGGCAAGCTGCGTTACACCAGACCATGCACTTGCCTCAGCAAGTGGTGCTGGGAATGTCGACATTCTCAACTCATGTGAAGTTATTTGTTTATAAACATTATCTACCAGTGGACACCGAAGAGGTCTTTCTGCAGTTATATCCTATTAATCCGTTCATGTTATAGATCTACATTATGACAAACCATGCATCAACACCATCACGCTTGCAATGCACGATTCGTTTTTTACGACCCACAATGTAGATGCCCTCAACTAATTTAGCAATTATTCAAAAACTATTTAGCTAATCTATTCGAACAATTCTATCTCCATTAGTCCACACGTCAAACATACATAGTTTTTACAAACTATATCAATGCAAACAATATAGCGCGGCCTTGTACTTTAAGACAATATGAAAAATTCTACACAAAGATACCCAAACACTCCGATAATTTTTCGTGAATAAAATAACATTGAAATAGGGGATACAGAAGATAAACGGAGCACTTTTAGCTAGTAATTTTCCTGCGAACTGACAACTATCTCAGCAATTATCTTCTGATTAACCGTTACAGGAATGTTATTGCCATAAAGTGGGCATGGATTCACACATACGATTCAATGAATTGAAAAGTATTTGCAAAAAGTGCGTATTTGTCTGACAAACAATTATTAAATAATATCGTTCATCAAGAATATACTAGCATGGAAAGGACGGTTACCAGTTGGTATATCGTTGTAGTTTACAATTATGTAAACAAATACTTCATAATATGATTCTTGTTATTGTTTGTTGTGGGAAACGAAGTACAAAATTACCATATTTCAATGTTGTTAGATGTTTAAGTACAATATAACATAAATACATTCCAAAATAACACTTGAATTAGTCAATTCTTTAACACTACCTGCCTGTCAAAGATGTAATTTTAGTTAACATTTCACAATCACTACGAACATTAGTACCAAACATAAACATTTATATTCTGTCAATTGATTTAATTCTGAGGCGTGAACAGGTGTATTTAAAAAATATTCTACTGATGCCCGGAGGAAAAGCGCAAGAGCGACCCATGCGGAACCACCTCGATAATCCAATAAGGGTTTCCCTCTATTAGCCGCCTGCCTGATTAGATCCCGCTTTTTATTTTACTCATATATGATAGGTAGAAAGAGTAGTGCGCCGTTATGAAACGCCGTTTGAAACATTAGTAGCAAATTTGTCAATGTGATCAGGCGGTTTTGCATTCATTTTGAAAATCTTAAAATCTCTTCGTCAGAGACAAAACTGGGTTCACGCGCTCTTTTACCATCTATCCACTAAAATGTTTGCTTGTTTTGTTGTTTGAAATTACGTCTAAGTTGGGAATTAATGATTTACTATGTAAGATCACTGCTTGAATACCTGAATAAAATGGGTATGTTCCTTGCTTATCGATGGCATATCTTGCTATTCTTATTTTTTAGTGGTTTAGGTGTTAAATAGGCTCACTGGGAATGGAACCCGGACCACTTTATTAAAAAGCAAGTTTATACCAATAAGGCCGCGGTTTATAATTTTTAATTTTGTTTGTTTGTAAAGAAAACAAGGATGTAACTCCAATTTTCTGGTAAAAAGTATACAACCCGAGGCTAGGGTGGGGTAACATGATGTTTTGGCCCATAGACCTACTCATCTCTAATATTATAAAACGATTTTAAAAAAAGGGTTCCATTCAAAAATGCGAAAGGCCCTACCTACCTACCATACATCAATACGCATATATCATCCACACATACACATCCATACTGCATACAGAATTCTTATTAACACAAAATACACACACAGACATAAGCACACTTTAATGTTGTGTGTGTGTTGTGTGTGCATGTGGTTGGTTTTTTTAAATGTCTGTCACAGAAGGAAAGGTATTCATAGGTGGGTTCGAGGGGTTTAGATGGTATTTTTAGGTTTTAGTTATTTTCAAAAAAAAACCCACACACACACAAGGAGAAACACAGAAGCAGTATTACTCAAAAAGGCCATATAAGCGGCGTTTGTAAATATTAGATGCAAAAAGGCAAAATTGTGGTGTGGGTGTGGTGCACGCGTGCGCGCGCGAGGGTGTGTGTTTGCTGTGCGGTATGTGTGAGTTTCTCTATGTACATGGTGATATTAATATTTGAATATATATACATGTATAGCCCGTTCTTCTGTCAGAAAAGTGACAATTAGAATCTTGGTTGAACCTGAAGTGTTGGTGGTGGTGGTAGTAGTTGTAAATCACACCGACTGAGTCCGGTACTCAGGATTACTTGAATCAAGCAAATGGGTGAGCTCGGATGAACGTGAGAAGAATACGCAAATGTCACAGTACTTTTATCACAATGTATTTGATGATTTCGGGGATCTAAATTCAATTTCATTTTCAGATACGTAGCCTTAATTTAAATTCATGACATTTTCCGTACATTTCCCTTTCAATCCAACTGATGTTGTCTCGGGGCATGTACTCTAAATCCGGACTTACATTTTTGCCAACGTATTTCACGTTCCACTTTTTCATCACTTTTGCCTTTAGCCTGAGCTGCTAGTATTTTGATGGAAGCATTGTGGATGTGTGTTGTTGGAACATATGCCCCTATTATAGATTTGATGCTAAGGGTGGTATCATTTTCTTCTGAAATGGAGTACAAAGCCATAATATTTGAAACTATAATTCTACACATTAAAAAGGATGTTATAAATTTGTCTCATTTTATGTGAATGTTTAATGTAAAAATCTACATGTTTCGCGCGCTATGCGAATATTTCCAACCAAAATATATATGCTTTAAATGATTTCACACAATATAACTGATGCCATTGTCGGTCATTTATTACCGTATATTTTTCTAAAACTTCAACAAGGCTACGAGTTAGCCACTTCAGATTTCAGGCTTTTGAAAAGTCATGGCCTATGAACAAGCCGTGGGTGAGATGGAGGGGGCATCGCCCATCAAGAAGGTGAATTTGGACATAATGATTGGTAACAGTGTAATAATTCATGGCGGGCCATACAGTTGACAAGTGGATATAAATGAAGTTTGATTTTTTAGATTTTGGTTGTTAACATAGCTCACTACAGTAGAAGATAGAATATGGAAGATTCAGCTTCATGTAATATATTGGTGGGACGGCCAGTTTCCTCCGGTCCGTAATTTCTCAGCGACCCGTAAATAAAGCTACTGTTACATGAGGACCACATGTATTATTTTTTTGTCTCTTAAAATTTGGGCCGTTTTTAAATGTGTGGACTCCTATTTTTTTTCATTTGATGTTAAATTTTCGTTGGAACTGTAAATTAGAAGGGAATGGAGCCCAATATGAGATAACTACCTGTCATAGTCTTTTACTTCTTAAATAATCTTTTTTATTAAAAACTGCGTATCTCTCTCCCTTTACGGTTACCACAACACCCAAAAAAACATCCTTCCCCCTAACAGGCATTCGTAATGTCGTTCAGAACAGAGCGCATTTACTACTGCGTACAATAAATGAATCGTGCGTTTTTTCGCTACCTTTCCGGAGTTTCGATAAACGGAATATGTGGCTCTTATATTTCACACTTTAAGAAGCATCATTAGCACTGATAAGCTCTCAACACACACACACACACACACAGCACACACACACCACAACAACCACACACACCACCCACACTCGCACACACGCCCACATACACACACCATACCCACACATACACAATCATGCCATCAAGTGGTGGTTTTATATCGAACCCGCTAAAATTACAATAAAGATTACCAAATTAACTGAAAATGAAGAGATAACAATTATACAATTGTAGTAATGTGTAAACCTGACCCACTATCTAAAAATTATAACGACATCATGAAATCAACCGATATTGCGATACTCAAAAGATGACAACGTTGATTCTCTTCCTGTCTATTTCTATATTGAACCTATATAATAGATATACGGATTTTAGACTTGCATTTTGATGCTTCTCAATCTATCATCATTTTAAGATATATATTTAGCCACGTACTTTACCCTTCTCTTTTATTTCTCAATTTCATTCTTCTATTTTCTCTTCCCTTTTTTTCCTATTTTCTTTTCTTCTCCTTCCGCTCTTATTTTCTTGCCCTTTTCTTTTCGATTCTTTTTCTGTGCACCAGCATAAATATACGTGTTGCTATGTGTGTGATGTTGCTCCAGATGATTGAGTAAGAAATACCCCCAGATCCTGACATACAAAACAACGCTACTATTCCTGGTATGGAAATAATGAACCAAATGTTTACGACACAATTTTGAAATATGAAACTACTATCTGTCAATATTATTTAGCGTTCTATAAACTCATATCCGTGGTTACCTATAGCTTATGTCACCCATCTATTAACCACAATAATACCACCAAGAATCTTCACCAATGATAACGGTAGGGGTTTATGGTAACGTTGTGGAGATACTGGATATTAACCGGCAAACCTCTCCCGACTCGGTATCACCTGTCTATTCCCACGAATTACGAACAGGCTTCAGTTTCCCATCACATGACACCCGCCTCGTCTATAAACCCTTATTCTGATATAGTGTTACGTACTGAGCGCATTCAGTTCTTATACGGTCATCGATTTTGCTCAGTAGACCATCGCACTGCCTCAGCAGTCCGCATGAATATCGAATGAGGAAGATTAGTCAGCTTTATTATTTTATAAAGTTAATAACAGTCTTGCATGCTGTGGGTCGTTCCCAGCTAAGCAGGTTTAAGCAGTCGAATAAACATAAACAATGAAGTTCTCAGTTAGGCTAGGTGTAGGCAAATGACCACTTTTTTTTTTCAAAACGGTATTCTCAAGTGCAATTTTGTTGGTGCCAAACGAACCAGGAACCGTTTTTGGACCTAGAATTCTTTTTTGTAGAAATTGATTTACCAGCTAACAATAACAACAGCTCAACAACATTTTCCCAGAGAATAAAGAACAAAGTCAGTCCCAATGGTGGAAAATAACATTTTTTATACCAATTCATTCATTTTGAAGCCCGGCATCATAGATAATAACACACAAATGAACCCGATCTATGGGTACATGGATGTGAGACAGTGTGTCAGTCGAACGCCATACCTGTTAGAAGGACCCGATTTTTAAGGTTTCGAACTTTGGTGAGCGGCATGAGGCACTGCTCGTTGTACGACTCCCGCAATTTTGCAATACCCGCGTATGTGCTCTTATTATAATGAATGACTCAATTCTTATATATGAGATGATTCAATAGTATGAATTTCAACTTCAGGTATAATTTAGTCGACATAGATGACCGTATTTGTTTAAACATGCAGTATAAAAAGACGTCAATTATAGTTGATAGATCCCCAGATCCCATACCGTTTATGACCGTCCCGTGGACGGCAAGGTCAGAATACCCTTAAACCAATAAAATTAACCTTGTTGCACAATAGATTCGAATTTTATCAATATAACAGAATTTTAAAGATTTGTAAGACGTTTGTTCAGAATTGTCAATGTCCAAAAGCAATGAGTACTATACCAAATTACACACATTATTTGGATACTTATTGTCCCCGCAGAATGTCCACTAATGTCCTTAAGGAGCGTTGCAGTTCAACGTAATGTCCTCACCCGAGACCATCCACAATTACAGCGCAAAAGTTCATTCAATAAACATACATCTCAGGTAATATATTCCATGGGAATCTTCTCATTCCTGAAAGTAATTGTGTCCATGCAGTTCAAGACGACGGTGGTTTCCCTTTCGAGCACACTAGTTCCACATATAAATCCAGTATTATACCACCACTCATCTGTCGCACTATGGAATGTCCCTGCCATTTCGGACCACAAACTGAATCCCTTTTTGATTCCAAACGAAGCTCTTCTTTGGCTTAAGGACGACAGCAGACAATGCTGACTATCAGCTCCGGCGCACTCCCCAGTTTAATCATGGCACTAAAAACTACTATAACTATACCTGTTAGCTCCAGAGCTCTGGTATATCTCTTGATTACCACTGCTGGCGGGCGAGACTTAACTCAAGCTCCCATATACTGCCTTCACTAAAGTTCCCAAGTCCTAAAATAGATATAACCACAGAATCATGCATAGACTACCTTTCACTCCTGACCATGGGGAATTCCATAAAATTATATCATCTGAATTAGTTCTAATCTGAATTAACATCACCTTCCCATATATAGCTTATGAGAATCCCCCAGATCCATGCCAATTTTGATCTTAAGCATAAACAAGTGGATTCAGTTACTAGTTTTACATCATGGTAATTCCCCATTTCCCTTATTGTGCCGATATATCATAACATGTACAACGCTAGGAATATCCCCCCTTTCTCTCTTTTAATATATACCAAGTACTTCCCGTGAGCATCTTTTCTCAAATAACTGAAATATATTTTATCAAATTTTGAGGGTACTATACCCTACAGAGTCTCATCTTTTTTCACTCTCATTCAACCTCCCGCCTCGTACTAATGGCAAGCGCGGTTCTTCATAATAATGCGGAGGTTGTGTTTCGAGACTGGTTTACTGGACACTTGGCCAGCTGCAGGACAAGATGTAAAATTATTTTTTATAGTGTATATTCTAATCACTTTTATTGTTTCCTTATCTCCTTGTGGGTAGGGACCTAAGTTTTTAGTTCAATTGACTCATATTATAAGACGATCTATCAAATACACGTCCGATCAACGTGTTTAGCTTTGGTTCACCTTTCTGGGATTCCCACGTAAGTCGGCATTCTGTTCTAATTATATTGATAGCCTTTTTCTTATAATTAAGAGTGCATTTGTTTCTGTACAACGAATACCATTTCCTATAAAAGTACTTATTTGCTTATTTAATTCCTTCTAGATTTCCAGGAGACCATATACAACCCTGTTTTTTCCTGCCAGGTTTGTTATCACCTACTTGCGTCTGTTTGGCGTGTCACATATTTTATTCAGTAAAACCAGTGGCCATCAAATCTCACTCTGTCAGCATTTCCGCTTGGTAACTTTTCATGCCAAATTGTATTTTTCCTTGTTCGTGACTCGGCTTTCGCCATTTGGTACAGTATTTTATATCGGCGTGTTTAGCTTCATTTTTCTCGCGCGGAGTTTTTTTTTTTTTTCATCACTACTTCTACTGGAAATATATAGTTTTGTACTGTTCTTCATATCGTGATCTACACTGGACTATCTGAACTACGGAAAGCTGGCCACTGTGTTTATGAATAGACCATTGGGTATTTAAGATCATTGTTTAGTCACATTTACTAAATTGATTATACAATTTCTTTCTGTAATCATGAAGTCACTTGCTGAAATTTAAGGACCACAACAATGATTAGTCCGTGACACATTCAAATAATCCGTTTAAAACTTTTTGGCGCCTTCCATAATCCAACTGTACTTTAAATGAATCAATCCAGCATGTTCAGACTGAACCTGTTGTTACAATAAAGCTCTTTGAGTCAGATTCAGTCGTCATAAAGTTAACTTTTGTCTCATGGAATGCATGTTCAATAAACAACGAACACTTCTGTGTGTGACTATGTCATAGATGACATTGACGTCTTTGCAATTAAGAAACATGGTAAACTGGTACAAGTAACGATAACGTTTTCTTATATAGCTGAATTGAAGCAATCTTTACCAAAGTATGATATCTATCACAATCCAAGACACACAAAATGTGTGGTGGTACATGTATATAATTTATCGTTTCTGCAAGCAAGCTTACATCGTTTAAATCATTTGAAAACATAGATCTCCACATCGTAAGACACTCATTGTCCGCCAGGATGTTCGCGAACTACCTCAATGCAAACAGTCTCCTTGCCGGACCCCACGAATATGATATTGATAGACTGCAGTGCCTTCAAATACTTCAAATACTTCTGAAAGACTTGTCATTCTAAACAAACGCCATGAAAGCATAACTCAGCTTTAACAACAGATTTTTTATTTCCCGTGTTTCTGAGGATTGCTTTATACAATAATTGTATGACCATCCATGGATTCATTCATACATACATCTAGGATCTCATCACATTGTATTCACCCCTTCGTCGTCTGCGTTAATCGACACAGAACCTACTGCAGCACATCTCCCTCCGTCACAAACATCCTATGGAGGTCGAGTCTTCTAAGGAATGCTCTTCTAGGGGCCACCCCAACATAAGGGACTCAAACTACTGACCAATTCAAGTGCTAGTGTAGCTTGAAAACTCCTTTTTTTTCAATCAATATTATTTCTGCTATATTTGACGTTGTAGTGCTATTTTCAGACCAATGTTGTGTGTACTTGCTAGTCTTTCAATGGGAGGGCGGGATGACGGTGTAGTGGCGCGCCTTTCACCAATGCGGCACGGGTTCGATTCCCTGCGGAGCCAGTGTCGTACGTGAATTGGGTTGCCGATCCATACCCATCGCAGGTTTTCTCCTTGAACTTCGGATTCCTCCTGATCTAAAATCGGTCTTCTTTCCATAAAGCCTTCCTTGTCGTTCTGGATTTACTCGTTGTGTTGTAGCAGCCTAAGGCTCGTCAAATTGTAACTAAAACAAAGCCACTCACTAGCTACAATATCAAGAAATAAACTTTAAATATGCACAAGAAAAACTTTAAAAAAATACACAATTTATGTAAGCAGATAACCTCATAATAAGTAACGTTTTACCTAAGTTAAACAAAATTTACATAATTCGGTAAAAATAACAGTTATTTCTCGGCGGGGGAATGTATATGCAACGCTCGTATTGCATTGAATTTTGATCACAGATAGAGAAGTACATAGAGGAAGCTAATTAATAATTAGATCAACAAACAAGAAAAAATAATTCCAAAAACAGTGGCGTAGACAGCGAGATGGGGTTCGTGATCAGTCGCGCGAGCTACCAAGCTTCCTCAAAATGAAATTACGACAATAAAGAAAAGATGGAAAAATAGGCCAAATGTCATGGGACTATATTACAACTCTCCTCTGCCTTTAACTTAAATTTTTAATTACGCCATAGATTTCAAACCTATAAAGTCATGCATTCAGGTGCAGACGAAATGCTATCTTAATTAACAGATGTTTTACTGTACCGAATGTATTTTTCGAAGAATAGATGAAATGAAAAGCTGATCATGGATGGCATATAGAACATGGATGGCATATGGCATAGTAAAGATGAAATAATAGGTTTATTAGTTGGCAGGCTCGCATCACATTTTTCTGCAAATTTGTTTCGTTTTTGAAGAATTTCCATGGCAAAACCGAAAAAAAACTGCTTTAGTATTACTCCGTCTCACTGTCAGGGTGTTGCCATGGATTTACATACCATTGTTATTGATCGGAAACCAACCTGCCAATGGAAGAGAAATTGATAATGTGATTTTATTGCGTGTGACTTGCACTTAAGAATTTGCCTAGAAATGATCTGATTGGAACTATTGTAAAGAAGGGAAATTTAGAAATATTTACCACTTTTTTAATCACTTAAAGGAATTCTTTTGTATAAACAATATTAAGACATGGTAAAATACGCATCACATCCAATCATTGTCTAATATTAGAACATAATTCTGAAGTGTGGGCTTTGTATTTGTCGTAGTTGTTGCTAATTTGTGGTGGTATGCCTTTATGATAAAAAATACAACCGTTCTTAGTACTATGGCTACCCCCATGTGCTCTCATTTTCATGCGATTTCTTTGCCGTAATATTTTTAATAAGCCCATTATACTGATGTTAAATATTCTTGAATATTTGGCCGAAATTTGCTTTTAAAGCAAAATATAGAAAATAGGAAACCCATAGACCCCCTTAGCCCCTTTAGCGGTATCTGAGTGAGATGTTCCCCAAAGAAAAATCAGTAGTTAAATTTAAGCCTCTTAGTGTACAATTTTATTTTTAGGTAATTATATGAGAAATAAAAACAGTATAAAGCATAAACGAAATGAACGTTTTTGGGTGGCGTGTGGGCCAAACCGGCCGCAACCCCCACTATCATAAAAAACAGCACCAAAAAAAAAAACTCTTTCTCGATAAACTAATTATGTTGAATTTCTTAAAAACCATTTTCTTTTTCTTTTTAGGGTTTTTACGTACATGTAGTAAAAATTAATGCCGATTTTTATTGAATTAATACACAATTGCAATACGAACCCCAAAACAATGCTTTGACAAAGATTGGAAACACTAATCTCCCAAATCCGTTGTCTCGCTCTAATCCACTCTTCCTTACAAACCGACCTGTAAGAAGAGTGTCGTTTTGTGGTATTTGATCATTATCAAACGAAGGTCATAAAAGTGACGCATGGAAAGAATATTTTGTTCAACCATAAAGTGTAACAAAACCCTAAAAGATGATGATGCTCGAACCCTTTATTTAATCTCTATCAGGATGAGCTACCATATCATTGGTGCTCTATTCAACTGTTAAAATTATTGTTTTTGTTTTTTTTTCCATAAGATATTTATATTGACAGTAGAATTAGTAGAGTAGATATGGTGCAATATTTTGGGGGAATTGTGCAATTGCCGTGATAAGCATGAATGGGCACATATCTAGGGTATGTCATAAGAAAGACTTTTAGCTATAGGGGCATCGCAGATTTGTCCTCTACTTAAGAATGGCGGCCTTTAATTGCTATTTATCCTCTAGCTTTGAGATTGAGTTGATAAATATGGTGCTTTTAGGCATTCAAGCATGGCATTTGATGCACATTGGATGTTTTAAAAAAGATTTTCGACAAATGGCCATTGCAGGTTTATCGCCATGGGAATGCCGGTCATTTTCATAAGGGCCGTCCTATGTAAACATCTTTTCAACATATTGCATGAAAATAAATGGGTTAATTTATAACGTCTTTTTTCATACAATCAATAAAGTGAAAACATTTTTATTTAGCATTTCGAATTGGGTGATGACAACAGTGGTGGCCATTTTCAAGATGCCGGCTATTAAATTACTCTTTTATAGTCTGTGGTAAACTGTACCGTTGGTTATTAGAGTCACAAAGTCTTCTACACAGGGTGTGCCTTAAGAATAGGTTTAATTAAAAAGGACACTATAGGTTTATTTGATATAAACCGTGGTTTTCACTATAAAAGGTACCACTGATGTATGCAGCGTTTACCGTGTAGGATAATGTGCATTATCCTTACTTATGTGACTGAAGAGGTATTTTGTAATACAAACAATAAAATCGACCAAGCAAACCATACCAAGTGGGTGCCCAGTCTTCATTACAAAGGCATGTTTTTTTGCAAACTGAATGTGATCCATTTCTTGATCGAACTTGAGGGCAACAATCTGGCTACATCCAGTCTTAAAGCTGACTGTCCAGAATATGGTATTTAGCAGAAGTTTACTGTACATTGTCACAAAAAATATACAAAATAAAAATAGAAGCGCTTTGTGGTGTTTAGTTAATCATGTGCTATTCCTCCAGAAGGCAGGACTCACTGAAACATATCAAGAGGAGCCACCTACAAGTCGCTGGTTACGGTTGGGCTCAAATGATTGCATCTCCTGAGCGTCCATGTCCAAGTGAATGCGGATGGGACTAGAAAGGAAAAGGTATGGGGGAAATCTTCTGGACAACCCTTTCAGAAAGTTAGAAAAATATGCCAAAAACTTCCAAGTTGTGTTGCAAGGAGGACGCAGATGAAAAGGAAAAATGCTTGCAAGCAGCTCTTAGTGCAGCTGTATGCCAGACTTGATATTTGCAACATCATAAAGATTCTGCTTGATATAGATGTGCATTCTGTGTTTACCTTTAGATGTAACTGCAATTCTCGTGTTAATGAACATACCACCATATCTAAGACTTTTGTGAAACATGCTCCCACTCATCTGTCAACTCTAGTTCTCCATAATCATGCTCTTGGTATCAGATGACGGTGAGATTGAGAAGAAGGAACACTCTAGGCTGGAAGCGCATAGTTTCACAGACTGGGCTACAGTATGCAAGGAAGATTACAAGGATCATTGTTTTGAATACAATCTCTTGTGCTAAAGCAAGGCGAGAGTCTATAGCAAACAGAGCTTAGTCTGTTACAAGGTACAAATTTCCTGCGCGGATCGATGTATTTCCTCAAGCTCTCAAGCATGCATTTAATGTGATCCCGCAGCTGAAGAAATCCAGCTTCGCGACACCACCATCTCTCAATTATCGCCCTATATTTTTTGGAAAGGTGATTGAAAGATTAGTAATCAGGTGTAGATTTTAAGCGATAATGATCTTCATGTTCCAATGCAGTCAGCTAACCGTCAATTCACAGTGCAGGAGGAGACTGCTTTTTAAAATTGTTACAGGCACAGAATACATCTTGATTGGGTATTGACAAATAAAAGAGTGTGTAGGGTTATGGGGCTTCAGTGCTATTTTTGACACTTTTGGCATAAACAGCTCTAAACCGCCGAAGGCATGAAATAAAATAACTGGAAGAAAAGCATCAGTTGGTTCGTTTCCTACCTAGCATGACGAACTCATCTAGATCGATCAAATTACTTCATCAAATCCTTGTGGTGGCGGGTGTTAGATTGTGGAGTTCCACAGGGTCTGTTACTGGAGGTATTGACTTCGTTTTGTTCTCTGCCCCATCAGGCTAGATCCTGATGTAACAACAAAGCTGATTTATTACAAGACGAAAGAGAATGTTGGGCTTTCGTTTCATTCTTTACAGATCGACTAGTACACTCTCAGCCATCCATCATTGGCCACTTCAGTTTTTCATCCGCAAAGTGAAGCAAAAAAGGGGAACCTGGTGCCATCTTGAGACTACTCACTGAGAAAGAACGATTATGTTGTTATGCACCTTTTGCAAGGCTGACTGGCACTGGATAAGGAAAAAGTGGGTCCTTTTGACAGTTACCTGGATTTAAAAAATGCACCATTGGATTGGTCCCTGAATTGTGACATTAAGGCTGGAGCCTGCAACTCCTTGCACTATGGTCTCCAGAAAGAGAAGTGACCAAGGTTCAGTGAGTTCAAACTGCAGCAGCTGCTCGTTTTGTCATTAAATTCCGTTGTGAAGAAAATAACTACATCTACCAATGCATTGGATTCCAATAAAAGATCTCATTAATACTGATTGTCAAACTCTGTTCTTGTCTTTTTTTCTTATCTCTCCACTCCGGTTGTTAGGATGTTGTTTCACCAGATGGTAGGGTTGAGGCTCTG
Source organism: Ophioderma brevispina (assembly GCA_023653785.1). Classification (NCBI taxonomy): domain Eukaryota; kingdom Metazoa; phylum Echinodermata; class Ophiuroidea; order Amphilepidida; family Ophiodermatidae; genus Ophioderma; species Ophioderma brevispina. The sequence goes on from JAMKCH010085297.1 coordinate 14,443, forward strand.
AACCAGGAAAGATCAAAAATTTCACCAATGTCACTGTGGGGTACTTCACAAAGATCTCACAGCTGATGTTCAGATTGTATCCCCAGAATTTCTCGATGAAGACAATCTGGGTCACAGAAGGTGTGAAAGGTTACTTAAATAAATTATTTCTCAAGTTATTTATAGGTGGTAATTGATTGCAAGTATAGTGTTTTCACATAGAAGTTTATCTATTGAATTTGTATTTGTCGTTGATAAATTGATAATGATATTATTACTCCTTTTAAAAACTATTTGTGAAGTGGTTAGAGGCCGTACAATAGGCACTATATCGAGATTGGTATTCTTATTCTAATTTGAACTAGCACAAAAATATAAGATATGTGTAAATACAACAATTTTACGAAAAGAACATGAAGGATAATCAATTTATTAAGTTACCTGATATTAATGCTTTTGGACTAATATTTCTTGTTTGCTGTAGACTTTTACGGCCAAATTAGAAGATGGCTCTTTGTCAATCTGAAAAGTGAGTTACCACATTGACCACGGCCCTGATGACTTTGATTGATACACCAAAAAGTGACATGCACCTGCAGTTGGAGATTTGGTAATTCCTTATTGAAGAATTTGATTACTCTTTGGTTACGGTACAGAAATCAGCGGATAATTTACATATTGGTGGCTTTACAATACAACAGTCCATGCTGTTGGCACGCAATAACAGTTTCCAGCAAGATAACCTAATTGACATAATTAAGATAATATGGATTCCGAATCGTAACCACAACAAGGGGAACATACAGTGCATAGGAGTAGTAAAACACCGAGATAATTGCTTGGGCCTGGGTTCATGTGGGGCGCCCTTTCCCGGGATACCTGTACTGAGAAATAGTGTATGTCGTATCATTAGCCATACCATGAATATAGGCCGCCCATTTTGGAAATGATCACAACTTTGTTTCAACAAAACTAACAAAGCCATTCTTAAGTATGTTTTAGTTTATCGTGAGCGCTGGGAGGAGACAGCCAAGGAATCGGCTTCACTCACTCCAGCAGGAAGGCCTGGAAGACTATATAAACCGCATCACCGGCAGAGTTTCCAACCATCGAATAATGTCCAGTGACTGCCACTCAATCGCTGAGCCAACTCCTCGCAAATGTCGTTTCAAGAACATGATGGATCACACTCGCTCTTTCAAAAAAAGAGATCACAAAATTCGGACTGAACGAACAAGCAGATTTGCGCGATGGCAAGAGCCACTGTCACCCAGATGTTAAAACTCACAAACGATATGAGGGAAAGCTTGAAAAGCGCCGTAAGGCAGGAGTCATCTTGGTGTGGACCTTCATGCAGCATACGACACAGTGTGCAACCAGGGGTCTGGCACTCAAGCTCTCAGGGACCATCCCGGATCGTCACCTCGTACCAATTATATGTAACATGCTTGCAACGTAGCTTATTTCAAGACCAGTGATGGGCCAGAGTATCGTATGCGTCGTCTGAGGAAAGGAGTACCACAAGGATCTGTAACTGGCTCCCCTTGTTCAACTTGTAGATCAGCGATCTACCTTCCAAACAAATTCTAGAATAGGCTACGCCGACGATCTTACCTTTCTCCACTCGGACAGCAGCGGGACAGAAGTAGAAAGCACACGTACTGCGGATCTGGCCCCCTACTTGAAGAATATCTCAAGACCTGGAAGACTGAAGTGAGCGAAGCCAAGACCACCGCTACTGCCTTCCACTTCACACCAACAAAGAGGCTCAGCGCCAGCTTCAAATCAACTCAATGGAGCGCCTCTGCAATACAACCTACTTTGGAGTGAAGCTTGACCGGCAGCTTACCTTACCGGCAGCATTTCGAGTCCGTATGCAAGATTTTCGAGGAATAACTCCTGTGCCGACTGGCGATCTTCATGGTGTGTGCGACGTTCTCGAACGCTGCTTAAACTTCCAGTCCCCTTTCACATCCTAAACAGACATGGAATACTGCCTGGCTAGATACTCCAAAACCAGATCAACTCTCTATTACACTAAGACGAAACTACACCTGGCAGCCAGTCTCCCACGCAAGGAAGGGTCACTAACCGGATTCGCACAGGAGCGGTGCTTCAAACAGCAATCGCACTTTGATGGGGGGATGCGGCCATCGCCAGCCTTGCCATTCGGTTCTCCATCACAGAACATGAGGATCACATTCTCAATTGGTTCCCTACCTTGCGCCCACCGGGGGACCACGATTTCTCAAAACCCCAATCAATCAAAAAGTAGGTGGCTCCAAAGTTACAACATATTTTAGCGCCAAGAAGGACGAGGGAGGTTATTCAGGTCTGCCCAAAGCCTCAAAGATTTTAATTAAAAACAAGCAATGGCGACTATTTTTAAATGTCTGCCACTGATATTGATTAACATTTACAGGTTGGTATTTCAAAGTTGGGCATTGCTTTGTAACATAATGTCTGCATTAGTAACATCAAACAAAAGTGGTATTGATTGCCCTATTACAGGTTTTATGTTGCATTGATGCGTGATTACAAATATGCTTTGTGGATGGAAAAAAATGCGATTCAGTCGATGAAAATTGATAAATAAGGGAATGGCAGCCATTTAGGAAAAAGACGCCATTTTGAAAATGGCTCCATTTCTGTACCGACTAGTTACCATAAAATAAATTTCTATTTTAGGTAGTGCTTGGCTAAAAAGCTGTTTTGGTAGCCCAAAAGAAAAGAAACAAACAAAGTACATTTAGTCCATCAAACAGCTAAAATACCGAATGGCAGCCATTTTGAAAAATGGCCGCCATTTTTGATACACGAAATGTAGGATGGCCCCATAGGCAAAAAACTCCATCTTAGAACATGCCTCAAACGTGTGCCAAATTTCATGCTTTATCACCAAGTGCACAATGCTGCAATATCTACTTACTAAATGGCATATAGTTGGAATAAACTTCCCTGGATGGTAGTGTTACTTTGTTTTTTTTACTTAATGGAATGGCGCACTATTGGTTATCATGCAGAAACAATCCATTCAAGTGAAGGATTGGTTGAGGAAGAAAAGTATATTATGTACGGTGTAAAAAGGCCATTATTAAAAGGGGCATGTCGTGATCACAGCCTCGTCCCCCGATTACCTAAAATGTGAGGATTTTTATCTATCTGAACCGTTAGCCTTAGTAATCCACGTGTGCCCAAAGTGCTTACGTGAAAATTCCGGTCGAATCGTAAAAATTCGCAATTTGTATTTTTGATCTTGTAAACGGACAGAAATTACCGACACATAGGCCTATGGGACTTGGAAAACGAAGCAAATTAATTGCTCAAACACAAAACCGCCAGATCGGATCAGCTCAATTTTTGAGAAAAGTTTTCTCCATGAGATCTAGGATCAATGAATAAAACAGAAGGTGCTGAAATCACGAAATGCACCTTTAAACCCCATTTGCTGTTGCTAGCAGTAGAAATAATGTATCGAGTTCATTTGCACTTCGTTTTCCCCAATCAGATCATTGGATTTTAATTTTAAGATTTGATAATAAATAGTTCATGAAAATTGCGGTGATTTTCTTTGTTTCAAATACAAAAAAGGGACATACTCAAAATGATACTTGCAGATACGCTAATTGCATGTTTTTCAAGTGACTAACACCTAACACCTATAAGGTTACTGGAGTCAAACCAATCAATTGGACATTGACCATGCTTACCTTATATATAGTTATGTATCATTTAGCCATTGTCAAAAAGTGCACTTATTATTTAAACCACTGACCATAAAGACAAACAATAATTAGTTGACAACGGTTATCGCGCGCTTCATTATTTTCGTGTACGTAATGTGTACAGTGTACGACATTGTGTAAATTATACAGAGGTTTCCACATAATTTACACAATGTCGTACACTGTACGTAATGTGTACAGTGTACGACATTGTGTAAATTATGTGGAAACCTCTGTATGAGATATTTTTCATTTCAAACTATTGCAATTCTGATAGTTCTATGATAGTAAAGGTCACAAAGATATTACTAATAATCCTTTTACACTAAATTAAATCAGCTAGAACCATGGTGGCATGAAAATAGCGCATGAACGTTGACAGAAGGTGATCTCAATATATCTTTATAATTATATTGATACAAAATTCAAAAGTCAAGTCATATAATCCCAAATTATGTTTTTACTATGAGGTAGCCTCTTTCACCGTAACCAACTCAGTAAGCCCAGTTTATTCGATTCTTGAGATATCGCACAGAAGCATTACATGTATATCCATAAACCAGAGTGGGTAATTTGAGCACAAATGCTTAATGTTCTGGTAGTGTACAAGAGTATAAAACGTTATCTTGTTCTTTTGGAAAATTATACAATTCTGACATGTGAACGAAAGAGTGCTTATACTAGATTCTGTAATACTTTAAACTTTTAGGCAAGTGTCAAAGGTTATTGACCTTTGACCATTTACAAATAGGTAACAAGTGGTAACAATTGTAATGTTTGGTTTGTAGCCGACCGTACAACAGAACTGGCCTTGGAAAATGTTGATTTTGTATACCCAGTTGTTGCTTTTTCAATACCTTCACATAAATGAGAGCTAGTCCTGGAAGCAATGGAATCTATATAGCACAATACTGAATATTATAAACTTGCATTCAAAAAAAGAAGTCGGAACATTTCCAACAAAGAAATAAACTGACCAACTGCGTGATGGTCTCTATCATGTTTTGGCGAATCGTAATATGAAATAATATGCAAATCCGTAAATATATTTAAAAGATCAGGTGTGGGATGAGGGAATACATTGCATATTTTTGAATTTGGTTTTAAAGTAAAAATTTCACAAGCCACAACCACTGAAGGGAAGGATGGTTGGTGTTCAAAGGTCTCAGTTTACTTCCAACAAGGGTGTTTTTATGGTTCTACCTTCTGCTGAAAACCTGAAGTAAGGCTAAGACAATAAGACTGTTCCAAATTGCATTTCCCAATGCTACATGTATTTATTGGCGGAAAGAGTTCCATATGTACCCCCTTTTAAACTTCTACAGGAAACAAATTATATTTATTTATGGCCTACACTAACAAAACCCCTAATCATAAGGCCAAAAATAAAAAATAATTTGTTACATGTACACTTTTAAGGGGGGTACATATGGAACTCTTGCCTTATTGGCAATTGCGACATTATAAAGTTATAACTTATGTTATATCACAAGAAGCAGCACTTTATGCCTATTTTTAGTTTAATTTTCAAAAAAAATATTGAAGTGGATTTTCAATGACAACTGACTAGCCGAAACTGACCCAACGGGTTTTTCGAGTGTCTCAGATAATTGGCCAAAACTCCTGAACCAGGCACCCAAATTACACCAACAAAAAATCTTATGAAAGCTGGAACATTCCTGAAAAAGAATCAGGTAAGTCCAGTTGAAATAAACTTAAGTTTCAGGCCAAAAAATTAATCGTTGATTGTATAGTTTTTTTGGGGACAGTCTGTACTTTAACTGGTAACACCACCAGTGAAACGCTTGATCATTTAATAAATCATTAAGGCGCATATTTTTAAGATTAGGGAATTGTAGTTAACTAATTTTACATGAGTTATTATTACATTTACTAGCTCTTGTAATGCTGAGGGAGTACCATGAACCTGCGTTTAAGAACACATAAATTGAGATTTGTAAAGGGTGTGGCCGTAACGTGTATACATGCATTTGATGTTTTCAATTGAGTGGACTACTTTGTATGTGATAAATCAAAATTATTATTAAAAAAATTGGTAAAATAGTTCCTTAACGTACCATTAATGGACACAATTCTGAAAGCTAGACTTGGTTTAGGTAAAATATTTCTGGAAAAAATGACAACAACAAAAATACAAAAAAATACAAAGAAAAAACATCCGAAAAATCTGCGGAGAAGGGTTTTCTACACAAAAACTCTTCTGGAGAATTCTTGATATTACTATTCAAAATCAAAATGACAGCGTCTCTTTTCTTTTTAATTAAAACACTTGATTTGCCACACTGAAATAGTCACCTACACAATGACTGGTACCCTATTTAGCATCTGAACGAAAAGCAATCTCAGATGTGATGATAATTATTGTGTGTACAAGAGATGTAGTAGTTAATATATTACGGAAAATTTCAATATCGCTGGAATGCAAGAATTCTTATATGATGTTAATGGTGATATGGTTGACGTATAAAAATAATGTTTGTAATTCTCAAAGGTTAATCCAAACATTAAAGATCGAGTGACGTGTGTGTCTTTCAAAGCTTAGATTATTTTAGTGGATGATATTTTTTTCTATGATTTTGCCATTTCTTTTGACCTTTTTAAAGCATTTCATTCATTTGTTATTCGTGTCAGTTCATGCGTATTGTCTAAGGTATGGTTTCATTTGGAGGGGATATAGTCGGAGAGGTACATTTAAATATGCCATTTTCATGGAAGTGATGCAGTTGGTGGGAATAAAGTTGATCATGCCATTCTCCTGGATAGGCTATGAGATACATTCAAAATTCAAGGTACTGCCTTACCATGCTTACAGTGGATTTGGTCATACCTGCAGAACCGATCATTCCGAGTGCGCATCGGGGACGCTATTTCCAAGAAACATCATCTTCCTATTGCTCTTCCTCAGGGTTCTGTTGTTGGGTCTCTCTTTTTCATAATGTATACATACTGTATCGCCCCAATTATTCGGAAAACATTACTTATCACATATACGGAATTTCTCCCTAACGTAGTAACGAAAGAAAGGGCAATTTAACGTAGGGAATAATAATAATAACAATAATAATGTTATTAACACTCTTCTACCTGAGCCTTTTGTTGTAACAAAACTCTGGGGGGGGGGGTGGTTACCACCACACCCCCTGTTATTTTCGTTACTGAACATCCGATTCCTGTAAATTTGGTATCACAGGATAGCTTGGAGTTTCTTCTTTCCGTTGGTATCAAAATAAGTGTCAACATCCCCATTATGACGTCACTATGACGTCATGTTGAGGAAAGTATGAAAATACTAAATATAGGGTGAAAATTGATATTTCGCAATATTAGAGACTCCGAAACATTATTATAGCACTAAATGCTCTCATTATATAAAACTAGTCATTTCCCATCAAGTAGCGCCAAAACCGCATGAAAATCCGATAGTCCTAACTTTTTTTGGCGAAAAATTGAATTTTCCATATGGAAATGCTGACATGCGAACTTTATGACGTTATTGTGACGTAATGCTAGGCATGTTGGTACTCATTTTGGTATCAATGGAAAAAGAGGACCAAAGCTATCTATTGCTACCAATATCAAGTGTCTGTGATATTCCTATGTTGTGCTGTGCATGTTGGTACTTCTCTCCCGAAAGGGGGGGGGGGTTGCCATAGGGGGTGGCAACCACCTCCCTATCCATCACTTTGGGATCACTCTGTATCTTACCTATACACCGGTGGATGTTTGTTTTTAGATGAAAAGGAGCGAAAAATGTCAAATGACAATTACATTAAATAATTTGGCACCAAAAAAGGGGGTTTTAGCAAGCCGGAGGAAAACCTGAAGGGGGTGGGTGGTAACCACCCCCCTTCGGTAGACGAGGGTTAATAATAATAAAACATCAACAATAATAACAACATAAATATAGGTAACTCGGATATATCTGATTGAGGCATATACGGTACACACAGTCTTTAATAGCCATATGTAGTCCAGTGGATATAACGACCGACTGAATTTTGTAGGTTCGATTCCCGCTGCGGCTAAGGCACTTTTAGCTCACTTTCCTCTCTGCATGACCTCTAAGTGCGCAATGGGAACGGTTCGGTATATTCCATGCGTGTGCGCTGCCCAAAGGTTGTGAGTATAATTCACAGCATATGTATGACAGTTGAGGTATTCTAGCGGCAGCAGTATAAATTTAAAACTCCTGGATACAGTGTAAAGGGCAACATTAATTTTATTTATTTTTAAAGAATAATTAGTCATAATGTTATCTTTGACCCTCAATGGGTTTGGAAGCAGATGAGAGGTGGGATACTGGTATGTGATTCTTGAGGAAATGGAACACAATGGATTTGGAAAGAGTGTGTACTTGCAAATCAAAGTCACTAATAATGGTCTTGGCACTATATTGTTGACTGCTTTAACGTAGAGATCAAAGCCATTAAGAAATTTGGATGTTGAAGCTATGTCTAAAACAGTAGACTTACTCATTCTTGAATAATGCACCAATGATATCCCCAAGACGGTACCTATACTTGTGGTACACTAAAACATATACCTTGGTGTGTATGTGTGTCTGTGTCTCCTTAGGAATCCCAACAGGACCAGATTTACTGAGTCAGATCTCAGCTATCATACATCAATCAAGGTCTTGTTGCAATATGTAATCATTAAGCACGGTCGTCTTGTTGCATATCGAATGAGTGTTTCACAGGGCAAATTTGTCATATGGGCAGGACTTAGGAACATCACTAACCATGCTAACAGTGTTATCATCTTGCATTCGGAAAGACAGAGAATCGTGTTGCATGTTTAGTTAGTGTTCGAAACTTTAAACCTGGATAGGACAATCTATGGTGTGTAGAAATAATTGTGACCAAGTTGCAATAATTCCAGGGTAACTATGTAGATAAGATAGAATTACCAAAATCACTGATGTGAATCTCTTCATTCATATCAGCTCTTATGGAGTCATGGAGCCATGTCAATTACTCACTGGGATATCAACCAGGTTGGAAAAATTAACTCTACCAATGGCCTCGAAAGATGGGCTATGCTGGGTGCTTAAGGGGAGAATGCTAATATACTAATGCTAGAACAACAACATTATCGAATACAAACGAAAGTAATCATTGCCAAAATAAAAACGACCAATGCATCTGATCTTAAAGGTGGTTGTTCCGATTCATGTGTATTGTGTTCTCTACTTGATATGAGAGCCTGAAACTTGCACATACACCCCATTAATTCAAGTACCGTGGGAAACAAACTTGCGGTTTTTATGGTAGACGTAAGATTGCATGTTGCAAAGCCCTATTTAATACTGTGCTAATATTGATGGTTAACCACTAAAACGGCGGGTTTTTGTTTATATCTTGGGAATGAAATGGATTTGAGGGCTCAAATTTCAGGACGACAATGAAAAAAATACGGCCTTTCATCTGATATCAAAATCGATACTACTTTCGGGTAAATCAGGGGGGTCCCAAAGACGATCGGAACACGCACCTTTAATTTTAACAATTAAAGATACTAATAAATTATCAGTTGAAAGATTCAGTTTTAGTTAACAAGATATGCCATAACGAAACCGAATCGAGAAAGCTTTTAATATATTGCTAAAAGTTGCTTTTAAAGCAAAACAAATGAACCCCATGACCACCTTTAGAGGTACCTGAGTGAGATGTTCCCTTATGATTTGGATTTTTTAAAAATCAGCAGTTAAATTTAAGCCATTTGGTGTAAAATTTGTTTTTTGGGAATTATATGAGAAATGGACGTTTTGGGGGTGACGTGTGGGACCAAACTGGCCGCAAACTCAGTACCAAATAAAAATATTATTTCTCGATGAACTAATTATTTTGAATTTCCTAAAGCATTTCCTTTTTGGTTTTACGTTTTTTACGTACATATAGTAAAAAAAATCCAGATTTTTATTGCATTAATACACAATTACAAAACAGTGATAATATTTACATATTCTTAGAAAGCAATAAAATAATCAGCCATCAATACATACATACATACGTTTTTATTAAATCTGATCATCCTACTAATCGATTATAGTTCCTATGTAAATGTTATTTAGCTAACGGGAAGTGGAGGAAGTTAGTTATCGATTAGAGCTTTCTAAGCGAGTGTATTAGCCCCTAGTATAATTCATTTAACATTGTAATGCAAATTAATTGGTATGCTACGATTCATAAATACGACTACCAAACAACGCCAAATTGGTTTTGAATTGATAAGTTAAACATGTTAGGGCCTGGTATCTTAAAATAAGTCGGCCAGCCTGTTACACCTGGGGTCAATTGTACCTGTTGGAATCTTAACACTTTCGTTTTTTTCGCGCGCCATGTTTTAACGCTAAATTATTTTTGCCAAGAATTTATGTAATTTTCTAAATATCAGTTAGTAATAAAATCATTCAATCGGCCATGGCGTTTTTGTACTAATTAGCATAAATAAATATTTTGGTGGCGCTATTCAAAATTTGTTTTGCCCCTTAAATCGTACTGGAATTACTTTTTTGAATTTTTATTTCAGCAATATAATTATATTTATGTCCTACTATTATGAGCCAAGTTTTATGGAAAAAGTCTTTCAGAAAAGTTATTTTTCGTTTTTGGACGGGAGAATTTGGTGCGAGGCATAAAATAGGTTTTTGGACCGCCATTTTGAATATGTATAACGGATTTTCATTTTCCTGTTATGTGGTGGTGTTGATGTACCCATCATTGACCAGAGTTTGGGTAAAAAAATCCAACGGCAAAGTAGTTTTCAGAGGGGGTCCACATATGCACCAACGGAAGTGCAAAAGACTTTATGAGCCATAGCGATTCGCAACAAAAGAAGTGACGTAGGATGTTAACTGGTCTATTTAACAGCTTTTTAAATTCAAATTACAACTAGATATTTGAATTTGCTTAGAGAAGGGTGCTATGTTTTCTTCTTCAATTATTATTTTTATTGCAACTGTCTTGCAACAGCTTGAATCTAACACAACGACTGTAGGAGAGCCTGTTGTCAATATTGTATGTATTTTTTATTATCAAATTTTATTCTTTCCCCACCTTCTCTTTTAAAAATCAATCCAAACTGGGAAGCATGTTTCCCTTGTCCCCTTCTTAAAATTACAAAGATCATTGATAGTTCATTATTTTCGTTCTAACCTGTTAGTTTATTTAAAGCACACTATGGATAACATCGTATAACTAAATATTCCAATACCGTTACATGGATGTTTACATTAAATAACTTATATTGAATTGTCTTTAAACTTTTAAAATATCTGAAATATTAATAATCATCCTCTTAGCTTGAAGTTTCAGTAATGAAATGTCAAGATTGCAATTTATCATTAAAAAGCAACAGATTACGGAAGGGTAAAGCACGTCGAGTAAACAGATCCAATTACTGGCTAAAGCATCCGTTTCTATCACAAGCCACAATCCAGAAGCTCACTTCCAATCATGCATGTCGCAATTCTATTTCCGGTTGGATAACACATATTTTGCAGTATCATAATAAATAAAAGCGAGAGAAATCGTGACTTTCATGAAATACTGAACATGGCGAATGTTTAAGGTGTCAATATACAGTGTTCTGAACATGTCAAGTATAATGAATGTGTTCATCCTGGTATCCCGACAGCTACATTCACCAAATGCAAATCAATGCAGATGTTTCTGTCACTTTCAATATATTCAAATTGGCTTTACTATTCACGCATGCGCGTACGTCAGCTTTTGTACAACTTGTAAAAATCTGAACTGAAAGGGCTAACTGGCTGCTTTTTCGCTACCCCTGCTCCTAGAAGTGTATATGGCTTTGCTGTTTTTCTTCTCTTTCTTAGGTGGTCTTGTAGGTAGTGATCATTGCCATTCAACACAAAGATCTCGCACTTACACGCAAGCTTTACCTGATTTCTTTCTAGCAGTTCTCCCGCACAACTTTTAGTTGTAGTAATATCATTGCCTGCCAAATTTAATTTCCCAAGACCATGCGACTTTTTCATACGACTTGTTAATGACGTCTCAGCAAATTACCGTCCCGATTGCTGCCATGCTCTGCATGTTCAACGGCGCGCATGCCCAACGGGGAGGGTTAACCATTGCAGAAAAATCAATAGTGATATAATCAATTGGTAGAAGAGGGAGGAAGCAGAAACAGTCAGAGTAAACTCTTGCGTTGGACTCATTGTAGCGTGTGTTGGAGGGGTTGACAGACAGCTGGCCACGCACACTTATTCCTACTTTCTTGTCTTGAGAGATTTTAGGAGACAAACTACCAGGATAACACAAAACCAAAAATCGCCGATACACGTTGCAGGTGAGTAAGTACCGTGATCATTTGACTCAAATAACTTTTTCTTTTACATATAGCCTAGAAAGTGATGTATCGTTCTGTAATCCGTCATTAATTGCAGAGTGGAATATTCAACGCAAACTTAGTGAAAGTGGTTGCGGGAATTGGTAAATCAACGCTAATGTCACACTCGGAGGAAACGCAGCTTTTAAGCAATGATTATAATGCTTCAATTTACACCCACGATATCGTATATACACTAGAGGAGAATAAACCTTACAAGCAGATGAATTTTACATCTGAAAATATCTCATTGACTAAATTAGTAACGTAGACTTTGCTGTGCATACAGTACTAAGCAAATGTTAAAAGACGAATTAGTGCCAAACAAGAGACAATTAGGTCCTCATTTATAGTATGCAATTTTAAATGATAAACCAGACATGCGGTTTCCACCCGCTTCGCGGAGATGTTAATTAAATTGTTGTGGCTTATAAAATATGTAAAGTGGTTTCTTAATAACTGCACTCTATTCGCAATAAAACTAAAAAAATAGAGTAAATTCCACTGAAAATAACTATTCAATAACACCAGATATAAGTTATGTTTGTTAACAATGTTGATGTCCCATCGATTATACAAAGATCAAAATGAGAACAAGTGTCAAAGATGTCAGTGAATGTATATACGAGGAAACTTAGCGAGCAATTGTTTGAATCGTATATCGGATTGTATGATATGTTCTATTATTTAAATAAAAGGTTTCCTCGTGTGGTTTTATCCTCGAAGCCAATACAAATACGCACAAATACAAATACACGCACGGGTGTTTACCATGCTTACAAACCATATATGCATGTATAACATTGTGCAAAACCACCTGCTTTGGGTTAATGTGCTTGAACGCCCCAACAGTATCATATGTCTAGCTGACTTATGGAACCTACCTACTTAGTGCTAAATGTCATTTTGGAGCATTCGTTTAAGATGAGTGCTGCTTAATTCAAGTTGTTGAAAACCCAAGTCGACAGTGTGGTCAGTTACAATATTTTGGATTGCCTACTAGAAATTATTTATTCTAATAGATTTAATTTGATTATATTTTTAGAAAAAGGGAAAATTCTATTTTCGATAAGCTTGAGCTGGTATCAATCTAATCTTAAAGGTGTTGTAGGATCCTGTGAACATAATTCACACTGCCCAAAGCGAAGACAACAAGACTTTAAGCGGAGCGTTGTTTTCCTAGTAGAAATAGCCACTTAGATATTGTATTTCGTTCTACTTTCCTGAATGTGAGAATGAATGTTGGTGTCGATTCTGCTTTTCCCTTTTCCGTTGTTAGAAAAGGTCACAATGACGTGAGAATGGAATGCGACCACGCCGCATCGGCATGTGTGTAATGCATTCGACTCACATGTGTCCATCAGAGACCAAATGTTACAAATTTACATTGTAATTGTGATGCTCTTGAGACGCGAAGTGTAATGGTCGTGAGTCTAATACATTTGTCATTTATTAGCACAGAATTGTGAAGGAGCTAGCGATGTTTAGATTGAATATCTCTACGGAAAGGGCGTAATGAGGCATAGCAATGTGTATAAGTGGCATGATTCGCCTGGTATGGTTACAACACGGCCCGCGTATTGGCAAAAAACGAGCTCTTTCAATTCCTATGGGGTACCCCAGTAGTGTTCGTACTTGGTGTAGTTACGAAGCTGTATTACATGATCCCGGTCGTGTACGCGCACAATCAGTTCCCCTGTCACTTTGCTGCGAAGTAAAATCAAATGCAGCACTTACAATTGACCGAGAGCAGGTGTAGCAGCCCCTAAGGCCGAGATACATACTGTAATCTAAAAAGACATTTTAGGGATTTTAATTAAATAAGCTTTAAATAATGTTGAAAAGTAAAAAAGACATTTACATTTTGATTTTTTTGATAGATAAGCTATATGAAAAACCTTCAGTGTGAAATAGAACTACGGTATTTCTAAGTGTTTCTTATTTGTTATAATTATTTTCACGTTCATACGAAAGAAAGTCGATTTGAAGTCTTGAATCACAAATGCATTACCACCAAAATAACTTGATTATGTCCGTTCCTTGCCTGTTTTTGACTGAATTTTACATCATATCCACCGGACATACACACAATATGTTTTGTATATCTAAAAGGGTCGTCTCGGCGTCTTGTGTTTAAAATGACCCAGATTAGGTACAACCCTTAAGCAAACCATCTTCAGTATATAGCTTCCGTAGCGAACAAAATGTATAGCTTAAGTAACACGAAGATATATACGAATGGCAAAAAATGGCGAGTCGTGTAATTGCATTTTGTTACAAGCGATATAAAAACACCATTTATATGTAAAGCTCTTCAAAGTCCATGTCTTTATTGGATGGCTTACGCACTGACAAAATATTTGTGCTGTTAGCATTCGCCGTAAGGTTAATTGATCATTTATGAACGATTAATGTATATGGATGAACCCAATCGATTGCACGAATAATGCTCTCCTATGAGTAAACTCATCCGGAGGATGAAATTGATTGGTTTAGCCCAGATTGTTTCTCAATTTTGGTATTCCAATACCATGAAAATCCAAAATAATGATAAACAATAGCACAAGACAATCCTCAAGAAAATAAGGATCAGAATTCAATCATAAAACAGTAAATCACAAAAGATGTACATACATATATATACATATACATTATAATAATTATTTAAGAAAAATATGCCAATGAATATAGTAAATTAAGAAAACAATATCAGTGGAATCATATTCATAAGTAGAATTTCATTGTAATGATTTCGTTTTCAATATTTTAACTAGTTATATTATTATAACTCTGAATCAGTCATTACTTTCCTAACGGCTTTTCCTTGATATTAAGCTTCGGCATCTAACTTAGAAACAACATTGTATATATATATGCAAAACTCATTTAAGAATAATTATTTTTGCCATTTTCATGTTAAATTAAAAAACATACAAATATTTCGAGTTTCCCTTTCTAGAGCAATCGATCAAATTTCATAAGATTTATGAACCATTTCCATTTTTTTTACTTTGTCACTACACTCAAACAAATATTTCAGCTTGAATGGTTAAAATATCTAGCAGAGCAATTTTAAGACTATCACCCATAGTTTTAGACAAAATTACACACGTAAGTGTCAGATATTTTGGTAGTTGGAAAATTAGTACTATAAATATCATAGTTATTATTATGCAACTTACGCGAAAGTCTTAAACACAAACACTTTCCATTCTGATTTACTTCGCTAGAGTAAAAGTTCTGCGAACCTTGAACTGCACTGGAGCATGGTATCCACACTAAAGCTGTATTGACAGCTAACTAAGTGCTCAACGTCTAAGGTCTAATACTACTAAGTGCAAGTGGCAATGATATTTTAAAAAGGCCTTTCCTGGAGAAAAAAAAGCAACAAGGCAAGGATACTATCATTTTGTCAAGTCCAGATATCACAAAACAAAAAGTATAGAAGATTAAAGAATAATGGGAGTAGGACTGTAAACCTCCTGGCTTGGCCGTGATGTTTATATCTGCTTTATAGATGGGCCTCAGCCGTAAGTTGAAAAGGTTACACGTACGTCGAATACTTTCAGTGTCCCTGTCGGTGTGACGTTTATTATAAGACCTCCAGTGGGTTCCGCTCATTTCTTCAAGTGACCATCAACCTTATGCATTTTACAAGTTGCACTTGTAGCAAACGCGTGTGGATTTTAAGAAGAACGCAAAGCGCTATCAAGTTACGCTGACGACACCTTTCTGTTTTTCATTAATACAATTACCGGGTGTGATCCGAAAGGACAGCAATTTACAAAGAAGGAGAAAATAGAGCACGTGACCTGTTTAAACACGAAATCTTTCAAACAATGCACGATAAAAACTTATTTTGAAATAATTTACCTAAAATATCCAAATGATCAAACTAAGAAAGGAGTATCAGTTTGATTTCATTTGAAATTGTATTGATGAAAATAGTATCCGCTTAAAACAGATTGTATTAACAGTGTTTCATGGAATACCAGAAATCCAAAGATTAGGGGAAACATGCCGGGAAACATGACGAGAATATATAATCCAGATTGCTCACAGTGTAACCTGCTCTACACAATTAATATAGTATTTTTTTGCAAAAAGCATCGTAGTAGCAAGTAGTAAGGCGAAGAAGACATACCGTATAGGCAGTGACTTGTAAAAACTGTTTCTTGCATTCCTATATTTTTATAAATCCTAATTCTCAACATTTATGCTGAATCGTGTTTTTATCTTTTTTTATTTTTTCTTCAACTATAGTCTCGATTTCAAAGTATACACACACTCACAAATCGATCGTCATCATGGTCTTCCTCATAATGTACGCACTAATGCGCATCTGGCAATTTTTACAACGGTAATTTTTTTCTTTATTAACTCTTCTTGTTAGCCTTGACAAAAGTTTGTATCCCCTGTCATTATGCGTAAGTGTCAATGCACCCAGGTTTAATGTTGTTCCTTTTGTGTAGCGGATACGTCGCGTTCTGTATAGTTACAAAACACACCCCTAAAAGACCACGGGTATTTAAAGTAACACTTCTTGTTTACTAATCATTCAGTATGCCACACGAACTGAGGTGACGAGCCATTCTAGAGGTACAAGCTGTTAGCTTCAAAGCTAAAATAGCAATATAAAAATATTAATAGTGCCTTGTTAAAGACGAGATTCCACACAAAATCATGATAGAAGAAATGAAAATCTTTACAGGAGGCTGTAAAGTCACAATGTGATAAAGGCCCGTGTCAGGGTGCCTTCAAAACTCAACCAGCGGTTACTTGCCGGTTCTTGACGGTTTCTATTGTTCTAAACCGTCGGTCATTCCGGGGTTATTTGAAGACCGTCCCTAATATTTTCTTCGACATCATAACTCTTGCAATATTGGAGTAGGCCATAAAGAAGTATATAACGCAAAGAGTCCAAAAAACAATAGCCAAATTTTGAAAGCAATAATAATATTTACATAATCACCAAGAACCTCGTTTGCCCTCCATTTTTTGGTATTACGTATCTCCTTTGCTTTCACTACATAAAATATTAAAATTGATTTTTATCATCCAGAGAACGTACTCCTCTTCATTTTCAATATTTTAGCTGGAATCTGAGTGTATAAGCTTATTTCCACTGAAATCGGTAAGTAATTGTGATTTAAGGTACTCTCCGCCACTAAACTATTTTAAAGAAAGGAGAAACCTGTATCGAAATACTCTCTGGATAATCAAAAATGAATGTTTTGCTGTAATGTAGTGAAACAAAGTACATACATGATACCCAAAAAAGGAGGTCAAACAAGGTTGTTGGCGATTATTTTCAAAGTAATCATTGGTTTCAAAATTTGACCATTGATTTGGGATCACTTTTTATAGGGTCTACTCCAATACTAATGGCACAACTGTTTCGACTGACAACTTGTACCTTTGGAGGTAATGTATCACGGTGTTTGTGATTGATGTTAATTCGAGTCATCATTGTCCTACAATTTAACTAGAGATATAATAACATAGCCCTCTTAGAACAAGATGTAATTAATACTTAATGCTTGATTTATTTGGTGAGTTTTTCATGCTTAAAAAGAAGATCGATTAATGTTCATTTTGCGTGTTATTTTTCTCTCTATTAGTGTTTTAAGACACTTTCTTAAGTGAGTTACCTTCCCCCTTTTATTTCTACTAGATTTCAGTTCTAAATTCAGTACGTGCTGGTAAATGCATTGGTGACTTTTTAAAACACATGTTGTATGCAACCTCCAGACTTGAAGTAATCCGCCATCGACTTCGGTAATGGACACACGGGCCCCAATCAATGGTAATAAACGTAAATGTCGTCAATATCTAGCACGGCTTTCAATTTATTAAATTATGACCCGCTAATATTAATACCGACCCATTCCGAGTTAATTTACTTTCCGTCTAATCACGTGACAGCATGAGCTATCGATTCACTTTTGGAAGAGGTGGTAGCGGTAGCTGCTGTAGCGGCAGCGCGCCTTATCCACATTTTCATTTCGGTTAAAATCATGAATTCGTTAAGTATCGTACACTTAACATTTTTTGGTGCTGCAGAAATAGGAAATGTTCTCTTTTATCGCATGCTGCTGGATTTTTTTTTATCAAACTGAACAACTGTGATAGAATACGTTTAAGCTACAAGGGCTCTAAATCTATTCCTTTAAGTTTGAAGTCACTCTCTTGTACTTAATGTCAAAGGGAATCGATTTTAAATAGAGAGCATATGCATTCGATTTTCCTTTCCGTACACACTTGGGATACAATGAGTAAATGTTGTTCGTAGTTTAGATCGAAGTGGAAGTGTAAAGAACCCTAATGGAATAGAATAGACACGCCATGTACTAATGGTGTAATGGAGAAATAACATCAAATATTTCCTGAAAAAAACACTTAAAAGTAGCCTGGGTGCTTTTTTGTCATAAATCCTTTTGATAACGTTCGTTTCGATAAAGTTTTATAATAAAAAATAGCAAAGAGAGCGACATTCTTAATAAATAAAAATAAAAGATGTTAAAACGTCTATAACGGGATATATAATTCATAAATAGCGACTATTTTGTACAAGTTGAAATAGCATTCAATTTTTTAATTAGTTTATAATTAATTCTATTTTACTCATGTTATTTAATATCTGTTATCGCCTTACTCATACTGGCTATAAATTGAAAGCACAAGCAGTAATATCGCTGGATTGTATTATCAGTTTCTTGCATTTAAATATCTTCCAACGAAGCATGATAAATCGAAGGCGAAAGGAACAACGAGGTTTTATCAGAAATATGTACGATCAAATCAGGATCAAGTTCATAGAATATATTATTTAGAAAGATGTCTACAAATATTGAAATTGAACTAAATTGTTGATGAATGTGTTTAAAGGTTGTTTTTTTTATCATATTTAGTGCTTGTTTCAGTACGGAAAAGGGTAATAGTGATTTTTGGACTGGGGACACCATCACTCAGCTAAACTTGATTTATCCAACGAGTCTCATCTATAACAAGCAGAATACCGCCGACAGGCTTCTCCAAACCATTCCATAAAAAACACTGTTCATTTAATTATCTTCCTGCACCTGTTTACGTGGGGTACTTATAGAGCTCTTTCATGTTTTGTCGTTGAAAACAGTCATATTTGGGCCCTTTGATTATAAATAGGTATGTACTCATATGTATTATTATTATTATTATTTGAGAACATAATTATGCAATGCTGTGAAGGTTCATTTTGGGATGATTTTGAAAATGATCCTATCGTGATTAGTCTCTTATGTGTATGTTCGTATCATATTAGGATATTCAAATAAAAGTTCCCTTGAAACACAAAGTGCAGCCTTCGCTAAGGGACCCAGAAAAAAACCTCTAGCAAGCCACACACTTCTCACACACTCAGATATGCCCAAACAAAGGCGTGCCCCGAAACATTCAAACGGAATTACTAGTAGAACGTGTGGATTTTATGTTCTCAAAATAGGTCAATATTACATTTGTTTTGAAACAATCCGAGGGCTTTAGAGACACATTCGTGCATTCTTGCAAACCACAGCTCACCACACCTCCAAACACCCACACTCACTCACACACCTATGAATACCGTGTTCTTTTACACGAATACCATGTTCTTTTAGTATTAAAGGTGCAACGAGAGATTTCAAATAACAGGTGTCCCGAAAAATGTGAAAATTCTGATTTTTGCACTGGTCTAAAGCTTTCTATCAAAAATATCCCCATCTAAAAAGGATTAAGCTGAGAACTGTTTCTTTGGTACAAAGTTTGTGAAATTTCTAATTTCATATAGGAGCAAATACGAAATTCAGCCTATGTTTTCTATTGAAATATAAGCATATACAAATCACCTTTAGTTTTCATTTTAACTTACTTCCGCAGCCATATAAAAAGTAGAGAATCTATTGAGTGTATAATTTATATGAAATCACTAAATATCACAGAAAATATAGATGTCTTGAAATCTCTCGTTGCACCTTTAACATTCAGATAGTAGACTCAAGCGAGCAGAATATAGATAACGAGGGCACTAATGTAATTATGAATTTGACTTACGAGGATCTACAACAAAGGACCTATCAATGCTAAAAAAGGGGACACAAATTTGAAGTAGGGGTCTTTCTGTATAAGCTTAGACCTGGGTATTCCAACGGGGTTCGACCCTGCGACCGCCTGATCATTCTATCCGCTGTGCCCACCCGTGCATTTTTATCTTAGTAGTATTTTTTTTTTAAATTTTTAAAATTTAAATAATTTTGGAGCAAAATTTAACAAGACTGTACTTTCTAAAAGCAATGTTAAAGCACGTTTTAAGGTAAGCTTATCCATGACTCTTAGGTTGACACAGAGAGTAATGAGGGCTTTCATTGACAGTGATAATATAAACGTTACCATATGGTTCTTGTGTTAAAGCGATTCAAAAACAAGGTTACCTCAACAACAGGCATTTGATCTTCATTGCATACCATAGCACGGGCCCCCTACAAGCACTCTCAACAGCACACGCAAACGTTAAGGTGAAAAGAAGTTTCAGACATGTTCAATTAAAGATATCTTCCCTTCTTGTTTTTTTCGCTCAATTGATGTAATCCTTCATTTGATGTAATATGTTGCCACATACATATCTTGACCCGTAAATGTACCAATGTTGGCACATACATTGGCCCGCGTACCAATGGCGTACTGCCATCGTACTAGGTGAAAGACCTTTCGGATATTGGAAGGATTGTTACAAGTCGACCAATAGCTACGTCCACCTAACCACGTAAACAGGGGTGCTTGCCGTCAAATCCATGTCATTCGCAAAGCTCTGAGGACACGAAGTGTTGTAGCGCCTAAGCTGACGCTAATTAATAATTAAACCTCTGAGGCAATGGCCCGGAAAATCAAGTAAATAAGGTCATTTTGAATTGGATTTTGACAATTCCTTTGAGAAAAAGTGAACGAAAAGGGTCGTTTTCGTGAATTTTATCACTAACAATGTCAAAAATGGAAGAATTGTGGCATGCACATGCTATATGTTTCTATTCGCATCATAGGTGAATGCAATCATAGATAACCATAACAAAATTAATAGATATCATGAATGATTTAAGTTGTGGGTGCAATAAAGTGCTAGCTCGCTTTAAAGCACACGATTGTTATATTATCTGTGCTGTGAAATGAACAATTACACCCTTCAGGTCAAACGGTGTAATAATATAAGAAAATAAAGTATAATTTTAGAATGTTCTTTAAAAATGGCAGTTCGAGTATGCATTAAGGCTGCTAGCAGAGGCGGCGCCATGGTAAAAGCTTATGGAGGGCGAACATTTACACGATTAATTCATATAGGTAAAAAAACACCTAATTTTAACGCATTTGTTTGTTTAAACTCCCCGCGGGGGTGGCCGCCCCTGCTACCCCCTGGCGCTGCCACTGGCTGCCAGTAGGAAACAGTAAATTTACACACAGTGTAAAAATATATTTAATCATTATATTTTGATATTATTTTGCCACTTATTGCAGCAAAGTATAACTGTGCCTTTGTCCATGCAGTGTATATTTTATGGCGAAAGTATTCCGTAATATCTATTTCAGTGAAATTACCGTCAGTCAGTCATGAACATTCTTCTTATCGTAACCACAAGTCATTGGTAATGAGTCAGTTGATCCGGGGCCGCGTGGGTTCATGATACGGACGCTCCTAACATGGCCCGCTTTTTGAGGCTGGGGCGGATTGGGAACAATCACCCTACTTTCTTTCGACTCTGACTGCGATGTACATGTACAGTTGTGACTCTCTGTACAGGGGACCGACGGCTTAACGTCCCCTCCGAAGGACGGGATGCTTTCATGATTCATTTGCCCAATTCCAAGTGAACCATGGAGGAGAGCGGTATTCTGTATTTGATCAATAGCTGGTATACAGTTCAAATCTAGAATTGAGTAACCGAAAAATACCAGCAAGTGACCCCACCGGGATTCGAACCCGGGAAGTTTTGGTAAATTTGCGCCACAGGCAAGCACCCTAATCGCAAGGCCACGCTCTCCCACGTCATTTTGTAGTGATTTCTAACCGTGTTGATGTTAGATATTTTATTGATAACTACAATGGACTGGTGATTTTTTCAAAACAAATTACACATTAACCATAGCATTACATTTTACATGTGAAAAATTCGAAACTAGTAACAGGTTGGCCGATAGGCGAGGGATAGCATTTTATTGCATCTACCCCATCAATCGCAAAGAGCCCGTTAATATGATATCGAGTTTTAATAGAGGCATAATATATGTTTTTATCTAGTAAATATTATACAAATATTGAATGCTCAAGAGTGTGATAGTATACAAATATTGATTGCCTAAGAGGGTGATAGTAAAAAATATCAAAAGGTCAAAATGGAACAGTCAAAATTTGGTCGAAGGATTTACTATTGTACGTCAATAATAGTTGTACATCATGATATATCTTAGTTGCTTTTCATGCTATGTGATAGTAAATCGCAGTAATCATGATATAATAAAATATATTTATATAAAAATCATTTGAAAAATAAAGTAACTTGATATATGTATAAGTTGTTGAAGAGTTGGATAAAACATACCATAGGAAGAAACAAACATCAGTGACAACATTTTAAGGCAGAAAATGAATAACTATTGTCTTTATTTGTAGACCAAAATATGCCGCATCTTACTTGTAGACCAAAATATGCCGCATCTTTTAAAAAGTGTTTCAAATAAATCTTACAATTATCACTTGTTTTTATACCATTAAGATAGCACTTAAAATAAAATAAACATGGACACACCCCCATCATCATTTTGAACAGCGATTTGCTTTGTTGACCACCATGCATTTAAGTGGGAATCCCTGGACAGGGGGAAAACTAACTATTTGTTTCAAAAGACCGTAGTTCGATCTATAGATGATGTGACCTATGACGTCACTTGTTGACATTCAGGACGTCCTCTGTTGTTTTCTGGCAGGCAAAATATTACAGTAGTTTCTGTGACAGACCACATAAAATCGGGTTATAAATTACGTGCAGAATCTTTCCTGATCTAAATTGGTCACAAAATGCAGCTGGTAGCATTAGCTTATTATGCTTGATAAGAAAGTTAGTATTATTTAATTCGAAACAAAAGTTACAGCAAAAAACAGAATTTCCCCATGCAAAGTTAGGTGCTTTTGCCTGCCAGTTTCTCTCTTACACCAACAGGGGGCGCCATAAACATAAACAAATGTCACATCATCTATACCAAACCGATTTGAATGCTCTTTGTGGTATTAACCAGAGATGTTTCTTAAAGATATAAAATGGCGGACATAATCAGGGTCATTTTTTTTGCCTCACCTTGTACAATGGGTTGAATGTTTCATAACTTGATCACGATTTGTGATTGTGTCTTTTTGTATCATTCCCAACTTATTATTTTTCACGCCGACAAAATATCTCGAAAATATAAAAAAATATATTAAATATTACAAAAAAGTATCTAGAAAATATATAAATATATTAAATGTCTTAAAAGTAATAAAAGGCACTTCGGGTTATAAATGGTTCATTAACCACCAGGAAAGATAAGTATATATTTTTACAAATGTTACTCTAGCGTAACTGACAAGAAGGTGTTTCGTATTATAGCCGTAGCACATCCATGGCCTCCAGGGTTTCTGTTTTCAATAAAAGTCTCGAGATAGAAAAAAAAAGCTCACTCTCAAAAAGGTGGTCGAATGGAACTGTCAGATTCACTTACAAATGTTTTCAAATATCTTTTTTGGAATCTATATAAAGCAAATACAAATCAACACACACAAGGCTAATGCCAGTTATAGATCATGGTGGGTGGTCATTTTGGCTATTTTGATAATTAGACGTCATACTCCGTGACTACTCATCCTACGACTAGGAACACATACATTGCGATGATTCAAACATAACATCTTTTTTCAGTAGGCTAGGGGACAAAACTCTCTATAATCCTGTGGTATGCCCATATAACCTTGCAAAAGTGTCTGCACAAAATGTTTTTGATAGTTTCTAGGCAACATTGACCTGCTGATTCCAAATCTCGATGATGCAACTCTGGCATCCTTGAGCATTTTGAGATAATGAAGGGGTAAATTAATAGTGGAAAATTTCGTAAATGTTTCACACGGGGTTAAAGGTGTATAGACATGTTCATCTGGTTCTAAGGATTAAAAAAGGTATATTTTCCTATATCTACAACCTTTTGTGCTTGTACGACAGGCCAAAACTGTCCAAGGTCATCATGGGGATAAACATTTATATTGATTTGATGGTGTTTCAAATTGGTTTCAAATTGTTCGTATGGGAATGTTAAAACAAGAATTATACATTTACTTTATGTTAATCAGCTCAACGATATCTAGCGGAGGCCATAGTGCTGATCCCCCATATCCTGGGTAGGCCTTAATTATATCCCCCAATGTCAAACAAATCGTATAACATTTATTTTTTTATTATCTTTAAGCATGAAAAGTTTGAGCCCATTTTAGAGAAACCTCATTTTAAACCTTTTACCCTAGGGTGACCTTGAACCATTTTAAGCCTACTGTGTTAAAAATAATTGTCCGAGATATAGCAAATTATACCGCTTTATCCTCAAATCCAGATGAACATGTTTATACACCTTTTAATTCCGTTTACAAATTTAACCCCTGTTAATATCTCAAAATGCTCAAGGATGGAAAAGTAGCATCATCAGGATTTGGATTCAGCATGTCAATGTTGCTTAGAAACCATCAGAACATTTCGTGCAGACTCTTCTGCAAGGTCATATGCAAGGTCTATGGTTCTACCGCTGGACGATTATTACTTAGGACGAACACCACATTGCAACTTCCCACAGTAATTCAGTAATTCATTGAATCTTTTAGCCAGATACCTTCTCAAATAAGAGTTGTGGGCATCATGTATATACGAAAACACAATGGATCAATTTCTGAATTGTAAAAACTAATAATGATAATGAAGATTGATGGAATTGATGATACGGTGATGAAATAACCGTCCTCGTCCCTTGACAACATGATTTCTAGCTACAATTCTAAGTGTAGCTTTCTAGCTTTAATTCTATTCATATAGATGTCAACTTGAAGAGTATCATATTTCACAATGTCACATTTTGAATACAGCAACACTTTGTGAAAGGTTGAAATAATATTGCGGTTTTCAAGAAAAAAAAAATAAATCTATTTGTGCAGCGAAAAAATAAAGTACGAAATTGTATTTATTGTCTAACATGTCTAAGAAAACTAGTTTCACTAGTGAGGTCTTTTCTTGAAAAGGTAGAGCAAGGAAATATACGGAGGCTATCATGACGGAAGTGCATTGTAATTATAAATATTTCACCGTGTCCGCCGTCAACGTAATTAAAGAAAAAAGAAAAAGCAGAAAAGGCAATCCTAATCGGTAATCGAATCCGGGACCTCTGGTGTACGGCGATGTACTTCCGTCGAAATAGCCTCTGTATACAATTGACTAAATTAACATGACCAACGTTTTTGTTTGGTTTGATACTAAATGTTAATTATTTTGAAATTCAAGTAAATTTACCTATGGATAAAAATAGCACAGTCCAGCAATACAAAATAATATGAATATGATGAATATTGTTGATGAAAAGGAATTGTGATCTTGTTTCATTGATTGAGTCAGTGATCATTTAAAGCATAATTAGAAAAGAATTACTGCAGAATTTCAATTCCGTGACAAAAACAACCTATTTCTATACACTCAAGTTTGCTAATGTGATTTCTCTTTATTTTTTTTGTCTGTATAATGATGAAATCTTCTAGTAAGTAAATACATTGTAGGCTTATAAATTGCATGTTTTGCTATATTGTCCTATTATATAGAGCTATCGTATTGCAGCGCATTGTATTATAGAACAAATGTCCAGAAAAGCTTTTCTACTGGTCCATGTAAGTGTTGGAGGGATCAGAGAAATTGTGTACACTGGCTTAAGTATGAAGAAGTTTGTTACATGTTAAGAAACTTATTGTATAAACTACTGATACCAAGAAGGCAAGACATCTGGGCTGATTCTACCGCTTCATTGGCGTATAAAGATCATTGAACTAGGACCAGCTATATTGCGTCCTAAAGGCTTATAGAGAATACACTGCTTTAAAGGTGCTTGTTGCTTGTTTTTCATTCAATTTTACAGTGTATCATGTTCTCTACTTGATATGAGAGCCTGGCACTCATATACTGGGCATAAAGAATCGCGCGAAATAAACTTGCAGTTTTGATGGAAGAAGCGATATCGCATATTGCGACACCCTATTTATCGATGACGTTCTATTAACGTAACAAATTTCGTTAAAAGGTTGCCCCCCCGCCTATATCGAAATTTCCAAGCTGTTTATGCTAATAGCTGACAAGTTGGTAGGAGTGATTGGATTCAGCGCTTGCAAAATAAAGCTGCGCGTTTGGTGTTCACATGTGGTCGTGTTCTCATGTTCTCTACTTGATATGAGAGCCTGGCACTCATACACTGGCCATAAAGAATCGCGCGAAATAAACTTGCAGTTTTGATGGAAGAAGCGATATCGCATATTGCGACACCCTATTTAACGATGGCGTTCTATTAACGTAACAAGTTCCGTAAAAGGCTGACCCCCCGCCTTTATCGAAATTTCCAAGCTGTTTATGCTAATAGCTGACAAGTTGGTAGGAGTGATTGGATTCAGCGCTTGCAAAATAAAGCTGCGCGTTTGGTGTTCACATGCTGTCGTGACCAGAGTGACCCCAACTATTGATCACTCTTCACTGGTTGCCTGTTAAGGAACGTATCACTATTAGAGGAGGAGCAGAATATCATAGGGGCCTTATTTAAGGAGTTCGTTTACCTCCCACTACAGAAAAGGTTTAACACCGTTTGGTAGTTAGTATGGACCATCTACATCAATGCTAGGTAGGTAGTACTCTCAAATTGTGGTATCACTTTTTAAATAGGACTAATTTAAGTTTACACAGGGGACAAATTTTTAAAATGCTCCAATCATGTTGAAATGTATGCCATATTGTCCGTCTAGTCATAAGGTTTCCAAAAATGTATAGTTTGTACCACCTACGACCATTGGTTTTGGAGTTATAGGGTAAAAATGACAAAAATGGTAAAAAAGGTCAATCTCAATTTGTACAGGGGTCAACATTAAAAGTTAATCTGATTATATTTTAAATACTTGCAAATTATTGCCCGAGGTAAGAGGACTCCAAAAAGGTATAGTTTTTATTATGTTAAATGCTTACTTACGGAGATAAGGGTCAAAGAAGGTCAACACCAATTGGATTATGTTGCCTTACATGCCCTATGACCTATTTTGTCCCATAACATGTTAACTATGCATTGCAGATGAAACAAACTATTCCTTATTTTGACACATTAAGCTAGATGAACAACTTCTTTCAATTTTACCAAAATTGGAGCAACTTCTGATTTTGACCCCTGTACAAATAGAAATTGACTTTTTTTTACTATTTTAGCCATTTTACGCTATAACTCCCAAACCAATGGTCATAGATTGTACAAACTACACACTTTTGGAATCCTTATGATTAGACGGACAATACGGCATACATTTCAACATGATTGGAGCATTTTAAAAATTTGACCCCTGTGTAAATTTAAATTGACCCTATTGAAAAAGTGATACCACAATTTGAGAGTACTACCTACCTAGCATTGATGTAGAGGGTCCATACTAACTACCAAAGGTGTCAAACCTTTTCTGTAGTGAGGGGTAAACGATGATGTTGACCTGGGTCCCAGCTCCTCCTCTATATCAGATACAAAATCCTTCATGTGTATAAGTCTCTTCAAGGAGAGGCTCCGTCGACGCGTCATACCTTATACTGATGGTCTAAATTTGTAAAATATGTTGAACCGTAATTCTGATGGTACAAGACGAAGGTCACGGTCTTTTACACGACTTGTTACACCTCGTACCAAGCGTAGATTTGGTGACAGGTCATTCAACATCATTGATCTTAGGCCGTTAACATTATACAGGCACCTTCCACCAGTGTCTTTAAGCGGCTCCTGAAAACATACTTATTTCCCGATGCTTCAAATTTGGTTAACTGTGATTCTTTTTTTTTGTTTTCCCTTAATCTGCTGTAAATGGTATGTTTTGTATATTTAATTATCTTATTTTTTTTATTTTTTTTATTTTTTTTATTTTTTTTAATGAAATTAAGTGCAACCTGGTTGCATTTAATTAATTTTAATTTGCAATTGCTCATCAAAATGAACCAAACATGCTTTGGGTTTATTACGGACGTGCTGGCGGCTTTTCAATCAAATTGGCAATGAACTTTCCTATGAGACAACTGGCCTAATAGCTCTTATGTACATCATGATCCAAAAATATCTTCTTGAGTATTGGGAAAAAATGATAGATGTTTTCAAAGTAGAGAAATATTCCTATTAAAAGAAACTGTTTTAATAACCGAGTAATAGACATTTCAAGTACTTTTTGAGCCAGGAAGGACGTGTTTCCTAAGTGTGCAGGCATTGTTGGACATTGGCCAATTATTCAGCAACATTAGAGTTCCCTAGTGCTTTAAAACCTGGTATAAATAGCATTTTACGATCCCTATCTGTTCTGCCCGAAGAGATTAGCACTGACAGTCCTGGTTGTACCTAAATATTTTCAACCTTATCAACAATGAAGTCCCGGAAGTTCATTTTGCAATTCAGAGTCAGAGTTAGCGGTGGGCCAAGCCCTTGAAGATGAATTTAAAAGGTCTTTTAGTGTTATGATAATGTAACTACATACAACAACCAATTTGTCTTTAAAAAGTCACGTTTAAGTATCACAATGAGTTTACAACTTTTGATTTTTTCTTTCTGATCATAAGCGACTTAATAGTCTTCATCAAAACGTGATTTTTGCGCCATATAGATATATATATATATATATATACACTTAATATAATATTATATATGATATATAATAATATATATATAGATATAACTCCATCTGCAAGACAGTTAGCCAACCGTTTCGAACTTTTGTTCTCCATCAGTGCAGCACGACTAAATGCAATCCACAAATGAGTAATCAAGAACCCGTTATCCACTTGAACTGACCTTCCATCACTCCGCAACAATTGTTTAATGAATCCTAGAGTGCTCAAACTCATGAATGAGCATATGCAAATGCTAAATAGTATACTTCTTTGAATAAAAACATCAATGCTACATAAAACCATGTACATTTTGTATAAGAGCAAAGAGTGGCTCAACTAAACATGCTGCCAACCTGTAGGGCAACATCATGAAGGACGTAAATATTATATACGAGTTCTTCTTTACAGTTTGGGTTAGAGTATATATGTTTGGTCAATTAATATCATCATTTGAACACACTTTCTCGTATTTCAAAAAGTCATTACATTTATTCCAAAGAAGAAGAAGAAACGAGCCTGTTTCAGCAGTTTTTGGAAAACGACTTTAGCTCTTTTAGTAATAGTGTTTGGAATTGGATACAATGATAAAAACTTTGTAACATTGAGTGCTCTTTGTGTAGAAAGCAGCAAAATCAATGCGAGTCATATAGGGACATATCTAACTTCCTCTAGGCCGTAATTGTCCTACTTGTGCCTACGCCACATCTTATAATAGTCGGAAACATTAAAGAATTTTATCTTTCTGTCCAAAAATAAGAAAAGGAACGTGTATATTTCAGATCGTTTTGCAAATGACTCGAATTATTTGGTTTTTTTTTTAAAAATCAATACTTTTTTAATTATAATTACCAAATCCGTACAATTGTGAAATCGGAAAAGTGGTGATATCTTAAGCAAGCTACTTTAATTATTGTAAATTTAACAATTGTAGGATGCGTAAGTGACGTATGAGAACTTACAGAGCACACAATCTTTCTAACATTAGGCTATTGAAAATTATCATCACGGAACTCTTAAGGTAATCGACATTTTTATTCCCTCTAATCCAACGAAACTGTCACGTTCATAGGATTTTATCGATGTTTTGGTTTGTGGTCCTTTAAACTACTGTGGCATAATATTGATGGTTAACCAATTTAAAACGTAGGAGAAAGGAATTGATTTAAACGCTGACCATGAGATTAATATGTCCTTGTCATCTGATATCAAAATTTGTTTACTACTGTTCCGGCTAAGTTTGGAGTGTCCAGAGGATCGGAACAAGCACTTTAGGTTAGTTAATGTAATGTGTTTATTGATGACCTTCAAATGTATGGGGATCGTGATTAAAGAAGAAAAAGCAATGTTTGCAAAAATGTTGTACGTGAGATAGTTGCAACTGCATATTCAGCTGAAAATAGTTTGCATTTGGAATATATTGTGCATGACTGTGATATTTGCCAAGAACCATAATCCGCTACCCTAGTATGCAGTTTAATTAAGCGCTACTCTTCCGCAAAGATGACGTTTTATTTCACAATATTGGATCCTACTGGTTCTTGCTATTATGCTCATGCCTTTCTCGAGTTGCTTTGGGTGATGGCCGGTACAGTGAGGGTTTTCGGGTTACAAATAACACAACCAGCAAAGCTTTTTGAATATGAGTCACAGAACACACCCCTCTGAGACTGACTGCTGGTAACCTCTTTTAGGGTCCCTCAATTAAGAAGTCTATTAAGAAAAACATACTTTCTCAATAAATCGCCTCTCTCTTACTTCACCAATATTTCCGATGGCGAAATGTTGCCCGTTCGAAAAAAAAAAGAATGTACATTAAAAGTGTTGGCCTTCAGGTGACTACGAATGTAGATGTAAAAGCACTGGAGTGTATACCAATGTTTCAGTAACATGCAAATATCGTTCTGGGCGTACTTCCTTATATCAATCTTGTTTTTACGACGACTACCCTTGG
Organism: Ophioderma brevispina; assembly: GCA_023653785.1. Taxonomy (NCBI): domain Eukaryota; kingdom Metazoa; phylum Echinodermata; class Ophiuroidea; order Amphilepidida; family Ophiodermatidae; genus Ophioderma; species Ophioderma brevispina. Next base: position 45,417 of record JAMKCH010085297.1, read on the forward strand.
ACTGACACCTGTTTTATTTTCGTTGTATGAATTGCCTTGTACTATGGAAGAAACTACATGATACGTTCATGCTCTTTCAGCGAAGTTAATGGTTGTATAATGTGTTCGGTTCATTTTACAGGTGTCAAAGAGATCTTGTTTTCCCCTTCGCCCCCCGCAGTACATCAGTGCATGTCCAGTTCAATTCTGGTTTACTCCCTTGTACGCGAAGGTAATGGTCACTTCGGTATAGGGACCCTTGGCATAAATAGCCCGTGTCTAACCAAAGGTGTCCATATTGGCCCTTTTACTTTTCTTACAAAAGTCCGCCTGTTTACGCAAGTTTCAAATGCAAACCCTCTGGTACAGTACATGTAAGTCATACACAACCGGACATTCCTTCCACTCGGTTACAAAAGGGAGAAACCTGAATAACAACGTAAAGCTATCAGTTTGATACGTTGTTGCAGCATGCTAAGAAAAATGACTGCGCGCGCTGGACAATTTTTACCCGAGGGGCAAGTCGAAGCGATCACCCATTTCGTCCTTCAAATCGATCTGTTTATTTAATCCCGGCAGCTCTTTTGCCTGACCACAAAATCTTAACTGTTTTAGTTAACATAAATCAGTTGCAAAGGTGATAGGTGTATCAGTATTCAAGTGCTCACTGTCACATTGGCGTGACGTCCACCTCCAGATTCGCATAAGTACATTGCAATTCTGAAATTATCATTGGACTTTTGATAACAATGACAGCTTTTATCATTGGTACAATTTTGTTATTTTGCTCTATTTTTTGGTTTTTTATTCCATAACAAGATTATTTATGGTACTATAAAATATAAACACATTGGCATTTGATTTTAAAAACGAAATCCAGCTTTCATTTAAAAGATTGACGTTCCACGATAAATTCAATACCGCTTTCCGCTTTGGTCCACCAATTGTTCTTAAAAAGGAATGGTATTTTAGATTAGAATTTCTTAAAATGCAGTCAAACTTATTTTGCAACAGACAATAATGGAAGTGATTTAATAGTAGGTTCCCGTGTTTGTTTTTTGATTTTTGCATCTTACTACTTTCTGTGCCCATCCATGAAAAAAGATAACTACTCGCCTGAGGTGGATTAAGCTAGGTACCCATTGATGATTAGTTCCTATTGATACAGCTGGCTTACAAGATAAATGGCGGTGCGCTGCAAGTCAGGGAGCCTTCTATTATGCCCATAATAAAATCACGCATACATAACAATACCTGCGTAACTCGTGAAAGAATATATGAAGAAGTTAACCCTTGTTTTTTTAATTTGGTCTTTAATTTCCGTAAATTTTGGCAATTATTAACATTTGTGGACAATTGACTTTATTGTATATTTTGACTCGAGTAAAACGTACACATTAACTAATGTGCATATTACAGGTGACTTTCCAAGGCCTCTAGGAACCACCTGTCCCAGTGGATTATATTTATAACTTTGGAAGGATGAACACTTTTTAATATGGTTAACTTTAATTCCACAACCTCCAAATGTCGACGTAAACATTCAGAACTTATTATGTCAAACAAAAGCCAAGCGCACTAACTGCTGTCTGAGGGCATACAGCGCCATTTTATACGTCCTTTACTAAAGCAAATGATCCATTATGGTGCAAATCATTGCAGACAAATACGAGAAGAGGTGGGCTCGATAGTCTTGCCATATCGCCGCCCTCATGTCATTGTAACTGATATCATTATTTGCGCAAGGAATTAGTTTTAATTTAGATGACAATGGGCCTTTAATTTCTTCTGTAGATAATCCATCCTTTATCTGACTTTCCATCAAACGCCTTTGAAATAAAAATCACGCATCTGCTTCATCGTGAAGACATCTCTCACCCGGAGAGAGGTAATGCAATTGAAGTCTTTAGGTTAAAACCAGATAATACCAAAGGGAGCAACTTCAGACAATGATGGTAATGTTACTTCTGCTCGTTGTTGTTTTAGCACATGCTCCAATGAAGAAATAAATTTTCGTCGTATTATTTAATTAATGATTTTTTGTCTCTTGATAAAATAATTAAAGTAATAAATACAATTATTTCGAATCTTACTTTCATGGAATATAGTTGCCTGCAGTAATGTATTTTAAATGTTCCTCTTAATATACCTGATAAATTTCACAATATTCTGAATCTTATAACAGAATTGCCACCGCAAGATAAGTTTGATCTGATCCTTCTCCGTTAACTTTATTTTGAGAAAAAATAAATATTATACTTAATAGAGGTTTGCTTTACGATTTAACTCGAAATGTATACACATTCCTGAAGCTCATGTTGGCAGTAAACACTGACTAACTCTCGTTCTTTAAAATAAATTTTATCTTCACAATTGGTAATTATGATAATTATATTAGACTACATTTCAACACTTGACAAAATATTTGATATTGAAATGGAATCTAAATTTCTTGAATTGCCAGTAGTAAAACACTTAAAATGTCCCTCTTCATTTTCAAACAAATACATTTCTTTATATAATAATAACAACATCATGCTTCTAACTTGAAACGGAACTAGAGAAAACTCATGTTGCCCGTCACCACGAAGTAACCATATCTCCATCGCGTCAAATGCATTAACTCGCTCAATTTGCTACGTAAACACAAATGTTCCCCACGGGCGATTAGATTCATTTTTAAATAAATGCCTGGGTACATGTTCCAATGGCTTACACACCTCTGCATATTCGTACAAAATTCATCTTTGTAGAAAATAGTATTAAGTGATGAAGTGTAATTTTGGTGAGTTTTAACTGAATTAGGTCATGCCCAATTACGTTGACTAAAACCATGCTATACCCCAAAGTCACCCTATCGTGTGCCTTATATGTCATAGCTACTTAGTATTTATAAGCTACACCGTGTTCCATTAATTTATAGATAAATTATATATCAGGCGTATCGTTCTTATATTTGAATGCGATAACGCTGTTTCTGATCTCATGATTTATAATTTTCATTTATAATGATGTTATGTAACGGTTATTAATTCGTAAACCATACTGAATCTGTTGAAACAATGTTTTTTCCTCTTGATTTGATAGTCAAAATTCTAGGTGATGGCCATTTTCCCCAACCGTATAGCGGTTACGTTATTATGATAACAAGTGCGTGGAATGAACAGGATCAATATGCCCTTTACTCTTGCGACGTTAACAATGAATCTACTCACTTGCACTCCATTCATTTCCCAATAATACCGCATTTTTCTTTTTACATTTGACATGTTTTATTTCTCCCTAAAGGAGCAACCACTGTAAACGGAAATAGCGTACAGTGTTTAGGCGGGAAATAGTTTGCGTCTCAATTCTTTATTACTGAGATGAATATGTACAGCTAACAATGATTAAACGGGTCGAGCAGCCGTGGAGGATGGAGTTACGCTTTTAATTCAATTGATGTCAACACTGCTAGGAATTGATGTAACTGTATAGTAGCCAGGCATGTTTAAGCATGGAAAGATTTCTTATCTTTTCAGGACTCTGTAATCAACTAGATACTCAGGCTGCCTCTTGGACCTAAGTGAGGATTCCACTTGTGTTTTCTTACTCCCTCCATTAATATATCGCATTGCTTTAACCGGAATCTTATAAGTACATAGCAGATCATTGGGACAGTGGATATTCTATAGGAAAACGTCAAAACAACGATCGATGTTGTTTTCTAATTGACTTCCAAGTCAGTTAGTACAACTGCTAGGATATCTTTGTTCAAATTTGAAGAGTAGATAGACACAAGGAAACCAAATTTTGGGGTCAGATTCTAATTCTCTTATTTTCTTGTTTATTCGTTTCCAGGAGAATATCCACTGTCCCGGGCCCGCAACTTGGTATGGTGTGCGTGTGTGACTAAGACGTGCGCGAAGTGAACTTTGACGCAAGAGAGAAAGTACGTAGGTAACAAACTGTTTCCAAAATGGCGAGCTTGAATATGCCACACATTAATATGGACCAAACCAAAGAGAAAATGACCGAGTTCATTGGTACAGCAAAGACTCGAATAAAAGATCCAAGTACCCAAAGAAGGTTTGTCTTGGTTATTGTCTGTGTTGCTTTGTTGTTAGACAACATGCTATACATGGTGATTGTGCCCATTATACCCGACTACCTTCGTTCAATTGGTGCATGGGACAGCGTAGAAGGAACGTACCCACCTGACTATGATAATTCCACCAATAGCACAACTAAACCCGCCATTATATACAAAAATGAGGGCGTAGCCATTGGAGTACTATTTGCGTCAAAGGCCATCGTTCAGTTGCTTGTTAGTCCATTTTCTGGAACACTAATTGATAAGATTGGATACGACATACCATTAATGATTGGCCTGTCTGTAATGTTCCTTGCTACTACCCTTTTTGCCTTTGGACAAACCTATGGAATGCTGTTTATGGCCCGTAGCTTACAAGGCGTCGGATCTGCCTTTGCTGATACATCTGGACTTGGTATGATCGCAGATCGTTTTCAAGCAGATGAAGGTCGCAGTACCGCATTGGGAATAGCTCTTGCATTCATTTCATTCGGATGCTTGGTGGCCCCGCCATTTGGCGGAGTCCTGTACGAATTCGTTGGAAAGAAAATGCCCTTCATGACACTGGCCATAATTTCACTGGCAGACGGTTTTCTTCTGCTATTTGTAATAAAGCCATACGAAGGACGGCGATGGCAAATGCCTAAAGGTACACCCATCTATAAACTGATTCTGGATCCCTATATAGCCGTTGCTGCTGGCGCACTTTCAATGTCCAACATTTCCTTAGCGTTTTTGGAACCAACTATCGCTATTTGGATGGAAGACACGATGGCCGCGGTAAGCTGGCAGACTGGAATAATCTGGTTGCCCGCTTTCTTCCCTCACGTTTTAGGGGTTGTTTTAACTGTGAAAATAGCGTCACGATATCCCGAGCGTCAGTGGCAGCTTGCTGCCGTTGGTCTGATACTGATAGGTGTCAGCACAATAATTGTTCCATTCTGCAATAGCTTCGGTGCACTCATCATTCCCCTGTGTGGGGTGTGCTTTGGCATTGCCCTGGTGGACACAGCGTTGCTTCCAATCTTAGGTTACCTAGTGGATGTTAGACACGTCCCTGTGTATGGGTGTGTATACGCCATCGCAGATATTTCTTACTCGTTAGCCTACGCTGTTGGCCCAATATTGGCGGGACAAATCGTCAAATCTGTCGGATTTACTAATCTCAATGTGATCATAGCGGTATTTAGCGCTGCTTATGCTCCGGTTCTGATCCTTCTGCGACATGTGTACGACATGAAGCCACTTCTGCATGAGGATACAACTCTTCTTACAGATGAACCAGCAACAGGACTGTATGACTCGCTGAAAGCACAGCAAGAAAAAGGAGGTGAAGGTGAACAATACGTTACTAATCACAATGCATTCAGGATGGGCCAGATGAATGGCCAGGTTGGCGATGGGTACGTACAAAAAGCGCCTGGAGGTCCTGGCTTCATCTCTAATATGACATCAAGTGAAGGCGTTTCAAGAGCGGCCGATCTTCATATACGCAAGGCTATAGCCCACCAACAGGATTATAGCTCATTGTCGGAACAAGACGATTTCGGACTGAATCAGTAATAAGATCAGTGAAATTGTTATAGAAGGACCACCGCGTCAGAAAAACATTACTTCCCTTAAGACTGGATTCTGTTCATAAACTCGAAACTTTTAAATATTAAGTTAAATATTGCTGTCGAGACAAACACGATATACAAGTTAATTCATTGTGAGACACTGCACAACAATTATCTTGCATGTTTTCAAACCGATGTATTTTATTGTATGATTATAATAGTAGATCCGCTCTCTGTTTATTGATGCAAAAAAAAAAACCTTCCATGTATTTTAAGCAGATTTCGTCAAACTGTGCTTTCAAATACATCAAACGGACTTTTCTGTAATGATGTTCACTCAATGCGTTCGTTTGAATATATTAATCTTTAATTGATATTTAGTCAAACAATTCAAAGGTGGTTAAATTACTTATGAACTTTCATGAGGAAAAATATACACGACTCTACAAACGTCAAAGCCATGCATATGCAGGGTTTAATCTAGTAATGTCGCAAATCATTCTGTCATGATTTACTTCTAAGATTCTGCAATCTATCATCGATGTATGGCCGTTTCATCAAACCAATAAATACCTTCACAGCATAAGCAAATACATAACTGTTTTGTCAATAAAAAATAAACAAAACAGTGATTCCAATTTCCATTTTAATTACAAAGGAAAGAGTTACATTCACTATAGCCAAAGCTTTCATAGAGTTCACAGGCGTTGGACTACTTTGCGTGTTACCTGTTTACAAAAAATTAGAATATAAAAGTGGCTGTCTGACAAATGAACTTCCCCACTACCTAGAGAAAGTCATTGAAAGGCCACTTGTGAATCCAATTATTCAGCATACTTGCTATTTTGCCCATTGCTGTCAAAGTTTATAACTCGCAACCTACTTCTAGTCCGTAGAAAAGCCAATGGCAAAATATTGTTTACAAAACATTTTCCCTCAAAAGGGTAAATTGAAATGAAAACAAATTGTTTGATTATTTATTTTCAATACTTTGAATGATATTGTTATTGGAAAAATTGCATAAGTAACGATTTCTATATTCAATTAGTATTAGCACTTGTAGCTGTTGTAGAAACAAAGAGGCCAAATATGTTACCAAAGATAGTATTTTTACCAAGGGCTGTTGCAGAAAGGTCACAACGACCACGGCTATTGTTAGAAAATTAATGCAACCTGCTTCCTAATTCCGCGCCTAAATTATTAACAATGGCATTGATTTTCATACAGTGCTTTGGTACGCACTCACACAAAATGTTCTTTGTAAGGCAGTGCATCCATTTTGTCAGAAAGCATATCAAATTACCATTTCTGATAATGAAATGTATAATCTCTTCGAAGTTCTGTAGAAAATGGAAGGTTTTGGGAAGGCACTTTAGTAGTAAAAGCTCTGAAAGGGAAGTTCACCGTTTAGCAATATCTATAAATAATACAGGTGATACAGACAATGTTTAGTGTGTGAGAAGGTAGTGTGTGTAACAAACACAATGTTGATTTCAAGTTAAATCGAACTTCTCAAGTTAAAATGAAGAGATAACTATGGTCAATTTTGTGTGTATATTTTATGTAGTTTATTCTTACATTTAAATTCTTTTGTGAATATATTATACAGAATAATAGATACCGAATTTGTTAATGAACTTGAATATATTTTGGGACAATTATTAGAGCTAAGGGAGTCGGTATTCATTCGTGTAATTAATTTCTCCCTGTGTGGGTCGTAAAAGGCTGGACGACATGGTATTTTGCAGAAAATTACTTTGAATAACACAAATTACATTGGCATTTAGTGCAAATTCAACATAGCTTATTCTTATTGCTTATTCTTTCGCACACAGTTCAACTCAAAGGAAAGTTTCAAAATACAATTCATTTAAATTTAAGTTACATGAAGCCACTTTCTGCCAATATCTTTCAGGATAAGAATACTAAGTTCACTTTGAAAGCGCACCTTAAATGTTTATTTACCCGGGGATATCCTATACTACTTTTAATACATATTCTCTGAATTTCTCACCACCGCGGTATCTACCTCTCTGAGGGCTCCGCTCCAGTGCTTCCGGAGAATTCTCCTTACTCTGGTGTACATCTGACCCCTAATTCATACACTTTTGCTCATACACTTTTCAATATCAAGTTTTATAGTCTCAACGGGGAATTGAACCTGGATTACTACTTCAAACCTACCAATGACACTATTTTAATCCTTTTAACATTTTCCACTTTCCGGTACAGTTATTGGAACGAAATGAATACTAAAATAAACAAGCAATAAAAGTTAGTTTGATTTGATTTGTTGCCTTAAAATCAGTACTGTTGAGACATGATAAAATGCAACAAATAGATAAAGCCAAACATCCTGGGATAAGGAATTTGTGTGTCCCCATAATGTGTCCCAGGTCTGTTTACACTGACACAAATGGAATAAAGCGTAACTTTGAGCAAACAACTGATACCGTAAAATTGTGATTCTCACTCATAATAATTCTTGATTTTTTATGTGTTTTTTGTATTTTGATGTATATATGATGTGGAAATGCTTAAACACACACGCAGACGTACCCACACACAACCTTGTATTGTGGTGTGTGAATACCTCATAAATCTATACATCTAGCAGACTATACCTACTTTTGGGCTAAAACCATAAATGAAATCCTCGTCTAATGGCACGGATGCTGGTGAATGTCCCGGTGAATGTACGTTTAAAAAGGTCAAATTCTTCCTAGGTTTGTACTCGTATTGCCGAGGTGACTCCTTTCCCACCTATCTATTCACACTGTTTTAAGTGTTTCAACAATTGAAGGGATCAGACTTCGCATTTGTTTTAAATATAGGTTTTTGATGGAAATAGCACCGTTGGAGTTTAATTTTCAATGCAATGGATATTAAGATTTCTTACCTGCTGTAAATACAACGGATGAAAGTTTTGTTAATATTTACTGTAATAGAAATGGTAGGAGGGTAGCTAATAATATCGTACTTAAACGTGCATGCAATTTTCTTAAAGCTGCAAAATAGTGTAACCGATCTGTCCTTCTCTGAACCCTTCAATTGATTTTAGTTTAAGGCGTTTCATATTTGTATTTAACATGATACTCCGTTAGCGGGTTAATGTATTCGTTTTTGTTTTTGTTACTAAATTATTGAACTGATTTCCAATTATGCTACATAGGTAATTGGCATTCTAGATCACTAAATAGGGTAAGCTATTGATGAAAAATTTATAATACAGTAGTATTAGATAGACAAATTACTGTCTATTTGAAATGAAAATTATGCGAGACATGTGCTGTTGCTCTCCTCATTAAACAGCAGCAGAAGATTCGTGATTCGATCTTCGCAATATAAGTCAAAGCAGATACGGACACCTCCCTATTATTCAAAACTCTAATACACACAGGGCTGAATTTTGCTTAGAATTCGATTTTGGTTTATATTTCACGATATTATTTCTTTTTAGTGTGTACCCAGCTTGTGTTTTATTTAGAAGAGGGGATTTAAGTTATTTCGTGTCACGTTAAATACACCTTTTTTCGTCGTGTGTCGCCAAGGCGGTTTAATTACACTCTTTAGCCTATATTTCATGTTGATGATTGATGACCGATAGGTTTTTGCCTCCAATGCGTGACATTGCGTTTAATGAATATCACTTAATATATTTTCGGAAACCTCTCTCTCACCTACACATAAAACATAAAAGTCACAAAGGCTACACAAAACAAGTTTGAAATATCTGCTGGAAAGAGATGATCTGATGATTGCCTACCGACCAGTGGCGTAACCAGAACTTTGCTAATGGGGAAGGGGGCAAAAGGGGTGCCGAGGCATTTTCTGAGGTGGCGAATGTGGGTCCTTATCCATAGACAGTGTACAAACGGTCAGTTCATATGGGGGGCTGGCAGGGGGCCCTTGACCCCCCTGCTGGTTACGCCACTGTTACCGACTAATTCTCAATGAATTAGAATAAGTGCGTGTATTGTATAATATTTTTATTAATTGTATGATTTCCTTTCAAATTAGATTGACACACAATAAACAAAAATAAATCCAAAATCGGTCAGAAATTTTTGTCAAAAGGTGATTTATTTAACTCATTGGGGTTTCAAGTTTCTAATTTTTCTTGTCCATAAAAAGGGAACAAAACTGAAAAACAATATTTTCTTGTAATATAAACTAACCTTGTAATCCGAATTTAAAAACAAAATCTAAGAATGTGATAGGATTTTTTCCGCTTGGCATATTTATGTAGATAGAGTGTGTGAATACATGTAAATGACGTGATGGGTATAAGGATTGTAAAATATTGACTTTAAAAAATAAGTGAATGTGTTAACCCAATACTTATGCATTGTAGGCTATTATTACATTGGATTCGTTTAGTTTTACGTTTTCGAAAATATTAAATATTAAAATTATGGATTTGTAATAAAAAATCCTCATGCGGTATTTTGCAATTCTTTTGGGCAAGTGTTTTGGTCACAGGCGTACTTCCACTAGCAGCGAGGACATTTAGAAGACGAGGCGAAAACTCGCACCTGTGCGTAAAACTATTTGGGGGAGGAATGTTTTGTTTACGTAATAAGAATTTACGTGAGCGCACCATGCAAGATTTGCGTAAGATTTCTGCAAGTTTATACTTTGCCCTTTTAGTGTGGTTTGGTATGTCAAATGAAACGTTCCAGTAGGATTTTTGTGCAAAATTGATTTTCTGCTGTTTTTAATTCAATAGGGGACCAGACTGTCACACAAATTATGGGGGCGAATTTTCGGACTGCTTCCCCCTTCTTCAAGGGGGGGCAATGTTATACAGGGAAAAATTTAAAATCGAGTCCAAATAGTTTTAATGTACATTAAAGCAATAATGGCACATTTTTGAAGAAAAAGCGCCCCCATTTTCAAAATTGAGATTTTTGGCGGCACAGGACGTTGGTGATTGTCTAGAAAATATACCTGCCGAACGAGAATCTAAAAAATGCGTATTTTCATAAATAAGGCGATTTTGATAAGAATGTTTTGGATCCCAGATTGGACTTAACGGCCAGAGCTGGAAATGCTTACGTTTATGTCCGTCCATGATGAAATAGGGCCACCTCGAGAAAATAACCTCTAACTTGATTTGCCTGACCAATTAAAACAACTAATGGATGAGAGTAGACACGTACATGGCGCCATTCCCCGGCTATTTCACATTGGAAGGGCCGTTTCCAGCGCCGTTGAATTATTATCGGGATCCCGATAATAAGTATTCTATTTAACACAAATTCCTTTCGTTGTGAGACACAGACATTTTGAGATTAACATTCACGGTATGGTTTACTAGCCAGTTACCAATGCAAACGTGTAAACAAAAAAAAAATCTCAAATTTTTTGAAAAACTGGGGCGCTTTCAAAAAAATGTGCTTTTTATATGCTCTAATAGTGCTTAACATGTCCCGTCTCTTATAGGATTTAAAAAATATATATTTGCCTAGGTTCCGACCTTAATTAAAGCGCTATAAGCCCCATAAATGCTTCAAGGTCATACCTGGGGTAACATTTCCCAATGCTCAGAATTTTGTTGAACAATGGTGATAAGGGTTTTGTATTTGTCTCGCAGAATCCCAAAATGTATATTTTACAGTGTGTCACATTTGGTTGGCTAATTACTTAGCAAAATGTAGCAAGGATCGACATGGTCTATGGGTCACAAAACTTTCCCTGGATGTCGCAATGGTGATATAAACCAAATCAGTTAAAATGCATTTTCGTTTCAGTATGACACAAGGAATCATTGACCACTTTCAACACATCGGAGCATTTACCCCCAGGGTGACATTGAACAATTATGGGGCTATACCGCTTTAACTAAAGGTTGGAACCAGGCAAATATATACTTTCCTAATCCTATGAGGAGACGAACGCGTTCGTGTACATTAAAACACAATTTGACTCGATTTTAATTTTTTCTCGTACTAACATTTCCCCCTTGAAGGAGGGGGCATCAGTCCGAAAATTTGCACCCTATCATTTTCTGCCCAGTTTTAGGCAATATTGAAACCCAAACAGCAACAAAATCAAATTTAGCAAGAATACACACCAAACCACACTTTCCGGAATGCTGGTGCCCTTTATCTTTTTCACACTGATATGTCTGCAAAGGTTGGTGCATGACTGAATTTTCGGTAGAGGTTTCATATAGAAGTCCCAAGTATGCAAATGGAGGGTATTTGCCATTTATTACAAGCGCTACTGCACAAGGTCTTACAGCGCATGACGGAATCAATGGAATATCATTTGCATACTTGGGACTTCTATATGAAACGTCAACCGAATTTTCTAGAGAGAGATGTACGGCGGTCCGGTAAGTATTTCCCACGGTGTAGTTTGTGATCAGTCCCTAATAGAGAATGTGTGTATGATAACTAAAATACAAATATTCCGGAAAACAAGGGGTTCTATGGATGTTTTTGCATCAGAGGGTCCGTTTTGTTTTGAACATGTATCGCAATTGGGTCTGAACCTATAGAATCTAGTGAGAAAATTGAACATTTTTATCGGGTACTTCGGTGCTCAAAAACACGAAAAGTGAACACGCAATCGCTACGGTCTCATCCATTTTTCCACAATGCTTTTCGATATTTTTCAAGTCTTGAGAATTTTCAAACACTGGTTTCAATTTACGCCCATTTTTTTAATTTTAGAAACAGGATTACGTACTGCCGGAACGCCGTAAGAGAGATGCACGGGAAAGATCAATAATCACGGTTGCGCCTAATTGTGTATTCGACTAGCTTAAGATGATCATTGTGTATTCGAAAGCTGATTGCTATTCACACGAAAGATCTCAGGGCCTAACATGTTTTCCCATTTTGAGATTAACAATATATTCCAAAAGACAGTGGAATACGAAGCTCAGTTTAAAAACTGTTTAAAGTCAAGAGCTATTTTTTCAGAATATGGAAATGGTCAATACAACCATGGTTGTATCTGTACAAACCCATTACGGAATAAACAGTGACTTTGTAGATGAAATTATGGGCATGAGGTTATTAATCTTGACTACGAGGGTTCAATGTTCGGTGGCACAATTCAGTCCACATAGAAATTGCACTGAAATTACAATCATGGTTGTATCGACCATTTTGACGGCCAGATTATACCTCAAGCCAAGGCTACCCAGCATTCCGGAGCTTATTTTTAATATTGGGACCAGCCAATGGGGTCTAGCGATTACGCAACCTCTGTGTGTGCGATGTGCATATTGAAATACGACACACTTACTTTTGTCTGTTTCGGGTCCTTTTAAATTTAACAAAGCGGTCACAAGTTATTCCACTCGCTAACTCTAGATCAATATAGGACAATCAGCACATAAGTGCATTGCAGAAATCGCAAAACCAAAATGGGTAGAGTCTGTGGGCTGTAAGTTTCGGGCCCTAGGCGATATTCTTGGCCATGTGTGAAAAATGCGCATTACCCATGATACTTAGCGGCTCGGTTCCAAGTCACCTACTAGCATTTATTTATTTATTTAATTATTAGCAGTCATATTTATACAGGGTAGCCTAATCAGTTAAAAAACTGCTATCCATAAGGGCCCTGTTTATAACAACAAATTACATTGCAATTGAATTATATAAAAATACAGATCACATTATATATACAAACTCTTAGAACTAAATCCTATACACACAGAGGATAAAATATAATTTACAGAATTCCTATAGTAAAAATATCAAAACACACAAAGACATACACTCAAGATCAAAAACAATCAATATAGGACAAACACCATAGCCACGATCAGACATATACTGCAGCAACAATAAATAAAAGATGAAAAACAACAACAACAGAGTCATAAAAAAACACAATAATTATTGAATCAAGCACACAAGTCACCTAATTAGCCTACAACAAAACACCCCAATACATACACAATGTCAATATTGTAAAAAAGTAAATGAGCACAAATCCTATGTTGGCCTGTGACTGTACCTTGAAACAATAAAAATGCATTAAGGAAATTGAAAACTTTCTTTAATACGGTTTCTTACTCCTGAACACCATTCATGCACGATTTATTTCATTAAAATACTTATGGGTGTAGATAGAGCATGCAATGATAGCATTGATATTAACCATTGGGAAACAATTACTAGTATGTAGTTGTACGACGAGCTCTCTATACCCAATTTTTAGGCGCTTAAGTCCAGGGGGACGAGGAATTTGAAACGAGGAATTTGAAATGGAACAGTCCATTTGGTAGGCAACTGGGAGAGTCATGAGCGTAGTTTATAAAACGCCATCAACTGTGATTGGCATGTTTAAAAACTGAAATGGAAATGGTGCACAGATGTGAAACCACCTGTCAAGACGTTGACAGGATGAAAAGACAAGCTGTTAGGTGTCACTTTTCGGCTTTCAATCATTACACAATTTTGCCTCCTGCGCATCTATGCATCCACTTTATTTTCAATCACAAAATGTAAACCACACCTGCTGTAGAGTTCAAAAGCGAAGATAGAATCGAGCCATCTAAGTTCATAATTAAATTTTATTATTTTTCTTCTCTCGCGGCTTTTTGCAGAATACACTGACCACTTTAATGCAGACGTTAAACATTTCCGGTGGTTAAAATCAATAAACCTCGATTTGTTAGTTAAAAAACTAGTGTAGAACGAAGCAACACACCGTCTAAGTCTAATGACAATGAATTGATGTTGTATGTCGTGATTTTATAAGCACTGTTTAAAAAATTGCCGGCGCTTTTATCTACGCAGCCGATTGCATGAAATTTGAATATCCGATTTCGAAAGCGCCATGCAATCGATCACCAGAAGGTCAGCACCTCATTAAAATTTGTAGATTTGATTTTGCCCTTTTTTTTTCAAATTTCACTGATGGACAAATTTCAGGGAATAAATCGTTCACGTACTGATGTGATCCACTCAGGGATTAAGTAGGCACTTGCAAAGCAGAGGTGTGCATTAAATGGACCCACACAAAAAACATAGCGGCAAATGTAATTTTGAGCCGCAGTATAATTGAGAAAGAGTATCCACAATATTCAGTGAGCTGTTGAGATTTAACAACATCGGCAAGTAGAAATTGACACGGTTAGGGGGGAAAATTGGATACGGGTGGATTGGCGAGACAAGACTTCGCCAAGTGATGACTGTCAATCTAAGAGAGTCGTGCGTAGGCACGATGTATGTATTAGAATGGTTGTGTTTGTTTTCGTACCACTCGATGTTTTCTTCTGTCAAAGTCTCACAAAAGATGAAAATAATAATTGCAGTTACATAAATCTTTATGATAACTTGATCCCTTAAACCATTTTTTTGCGGACAATGAAAAGCAATGACACTATTGTTCCTTCCAATTTACATTAATTTCCATACCTGAAATGAAATTTTGTTCGAGATAAATTTCGGCAAAACAAGTTGTTTAAGTTTAAACACGTTAAAAAGGTTAAAGTATTCACGTACGCAGTCGCTCTTTGAGTCATTGTTGAAACGTGACAACGTGCCCACAGATATAAAATAGTGTTTTTCGTGTCGTAGGTCACGTACAAAAAAGAAGTGGGGCACGTATTTAACCACAACTTTACATTATTTTACGAAACATTTTAGTCACATGTAAATAGCCTAAATAATATGAAAGAGAAGAATATTTGCACGCAGATTCCTAATGAAGGTAATTTTGACCATTTTAGATACATAGAAAATTTGTTATAATTATTGATGCGATAGAAATAAAGCTGTTAAAGTAATGGGCTGAGATATCTGAAGAGATATGAAGAACTTATAGACAAATATGTCTCAACAAAGTCATCTATTTTACTTGAGTCCAAACAATGTAGTATAATTAACAAAAGCTTTTTACTGTTCGGAAGGGCTAATTAAGATGAAGGATCGTCGAATTTAATTTTAAAAAAAAGTTATATATTAAGATATATAATTTAAAAAACGTGAGGAAGTTTTATTTTTATTCGGATAAAACACAACCGTGTCTAAAATCTCAACATCGAGGAAAATGAAGGCGTGTGTCGTAACAAATGATAAACGTTTGCTCTAAAATTCCCTGCATTGATCTCAAAGCTCCATATCGCACAAAATATGATTCACTCTCATTTAATAGTTAGTGTGAATTAAATCAATGTTTTGTGAATGTTCGGGCTCTACTTTAATTTTACACATCAATCTAGCTATAATAACGCATGCGCGACTAATGGTTAAGCATTTTACTACGCTTTTTTCGATGCGTGTGGCAGTTTTTATCGTGTTGACTGAAACAAAAGTCAGTGTGACTCGAACCACAAACATTGTGATCACCGCAGTCGTTATAAACAGAATTACACTCATATCCATAACACAACAGACACAATGATCAATACCAAACTCGCAATGATTAGAGCCACTGCTATAGATGCTCAGCACCAAGTTTCGGCGAGAGCAATGGAACCACCGTTTATAACTTTTCACTGGTGACGAGCACTACGACCACTAGAACCACTACTTCAAACGGACCAAAGTGATTCATAACAATAGTACTTTCGTGGCAATCATGAAGCACAAGTCTATTGTGCCTATGATAACCAGGTAGGGTCACTTTTGCCAGCACAACAGCCACAAGGAATGCTGTGATCACAGCGAAATCCGGTAACAGTCATGCACGTCATTATACGGTAACAGTCCTGCAAGTCATTATGACCGCAGTTACGGTAAGAGTCATGTAAGTCATTATGACCTCAGCTGTGGTCAGTGTGACAATGTAAACACGGAGGTGATGACTATGTAATCAAAACCGTCACCAGTCAAAATTGGTACCACCATAGTCAAAATTCATGACCAGTTAAAATTGGTTTATTGCATTCATCTCAAACTCACAAAACTAAAACACTTTCAAATGTTGCATTTAGAAATCGAATAGCAATGGTTTGTTTAAAGCGGTCTGCAGAATGCTCAGCTGAAGCTCAATCTCGTCTACGGGAGGCATCTAAATGCACTCTGCTAAAATAGCCTCGAGCGAAATGTGGCGCCAATATTAAAATGTTAAATGTCTAAGCCAGTAGTTTATTACCATCAGTATGTTAAACAAAGACGTTTATCTGCTGCGATTTGGCACCAAGATTAATCGTACTGGAGGATTACTGGATGGTACACAATTAGATTCAGCTTTCTGGAGCTGCAATCTGAGCAAGAGATTAGTGACGTCATTTTGTTTGGATTACTTGTCCTAATTGAATGAATATAAACCAAGCGTAGTGTTTCTAGATATTATTATAAATTAAGTTTTTCGATTTCTTGTTGCTTATCCTTCAACTGCATGCAATTTAGGTATATATATTGTAATTTAATTCAAGACGTTGAACCAAGAAAGTGGTTCCCTGGTCCAAAATTGACCTGAAATGTACATCAAAAACACTTTGAGCAATTCACCTTTCAGTTGTCAAAATTCACTCGGCGAGTCGGACATTTTTAAAACTTAAATTATTGCCTGGGCTGGGCAGGTTGGGTATAAGATTACACGTAACCATTAAATTTATGGTCGAAAGATTCGGTCTACCTATGACTCGAGAGTGTTCAATTATTTTAACCAATAAACTGTATACGCAGGTACCAACTTCATTATTGAAATGCAATGAATCTATCAAGTGTTATTCACAGGGGTCCTGTATTCTTACCCTATTCCTTACGTCTACGTCTTGTCCCCCAAAAGACGTTTCTGACGGAGAGCCTCCTCACATTACGGTGCCGATCTCCTTGCTCGTAAAGAGTCTTCTGCGTGTTGTTGTGTGTGTTTTTTTATTGTGAGTGCATGTGTTCGTTGTTATTATTGTGCAGACAAACTCGCAAAAGAAAACTTTGCATTACCATGCAAGGGTGGGAAAAGTTTTGAAAACATTTTAGTGCGCACTGTTTTAAAAATATGCCAGTGTCTCTTTAACTTACATATAAAATTATGTCTCTTACTTTTGCTTTTCTATTGATTTCAACATTCGATTAAATTCACTTGAAAAGTTTAGATATCTGGCGTGCATCTTCCTTTTCATATAACCTCAATGTTACTACTTAGTTTGGCGATTATGCTGTAAGCTAAGGTTAAGGATGGATGGGTTAAGTCTTCTGATCTAATCAGCCTATGATGACGCTCTTTTGTCTTGTCTAGACTAAGTTTTTACCAAAATCACTTAGACAATTTGGAAATTTTATATCGCTATGAATAATGTTCCTAATTACTGTTAACAGCATGTATTGTCTTATGTTGCTATTATTGTTCGAAAAAATATTTCACACGTTGTAAGTTATTGTTGCAACAAGAAACACTGTTTTACTCTAATAAAGATTAGAGAAACTATTAAATAATACAGCCTTATATAATGTTTTTTCATCTACAAATATCTCATATATTTTCCAAAAGCAAACACCGCGTACAAACAAATATATAAAATTCTCTAGCGACAAAAAATCTAATATTAGAAAACAATACTTAAGTCTAATATTTATTACAAATTAATAACACTTTTCGAAATGAACTTTTCCCGCTCCCCTCCCCTCCTCTCTCTCTCTCTGTTTCTCTCTCTCTCCCTCTCTCCCTCTCTCTTGTCAGGTAGCCAGATTCAGCAGTTACCTTTCTTTTTTTGCTGTTACACCACAAATTTCGATCGCTAAGATTTGGGTGAGGAAAGGATCCTAAAAGATTTACAGATTGAATTCCCAATCGAAAAGACTGGCTTTCAGTGTGTTAAAATTGAATATTCAATCTATAAAGATTGGATTTTCAATCTTTTAATATCCTTCCCTCATCCAGTCTTAAAGATTGAAATTCCAATCTTTTCTTTTAAGAGATGTGATATATGGTGTTGCGTTTATATTGAAACATATGTACATAACATAACTACTTCTCACCCCAGTTCATATACATGCATACCGTTTTCTTTCTTTCTTTTTTTATGCTTCTCATGCTGCTTTACCTCTCTTCAATATTTGAGTTTTGAACGTTGTCATCCTATCATGACAACAGGCCTACGTCACGTTGGCTTTGTCTCCCGGTGTCATGAATATGAGAGTCCCGTCGGCCATCTTTCTATTGTGTTCTAGTAGTGGAGACATGTCGCTTCGTCTACAAGGTCACGGTTTATTCCGTTATGTTACATATCACGGTATGTTAGCATGTAAGCTAGGACACTCTGCCTGATGCCATTTTCTCTACACCCGTTTATAATAAACGTAAATCTTTAATGCCAATCGGCAACCAAGAAAGGGATATTGCTAAAAGTAATAAGGGGGGTCCATGTGGACCCAGGATTTCGTTTTTCGCGCGCCATGTTTAACGCTAAATTGTTTTGCCCAAGTTTTTATGTAAATGCCTAAATATCAGTTGCGCATATTTTGGTGGGAAAAAGTTCATATCGGCCATGGCGTTTTTATACTAATTAGCATAAAAAGCGTTTTGGTGGCGGTATTCAAAATTTGTTTTGCCCCTCAAATCGTACTGGAGAACGTTGTTTGATTTTTGGAACGCCATTTTGAATTTGAATAGCCGATTTTCATTTTTCCCCTGTTACGTGGTCGTGTTGATGTACACCATCAATTTGGTCAATATTTCAACATTAAAGTTCAACATTAAACATCTGAGATCTATGGTTGTGCGCCTAGCAGGCTGCCGCCTATATCTGCTCTCCAAAACTTGGAATTTTACACCTGATCTGAGTGGAGTATTGCTGCAGATTTTTAACAAGCTACTTTGTTAACACCACTGACTTCAATGGACATTGTATTTTGTCATCTGATTCATTGTTTTTGGAGTAATTTGGAAGGAAAATAATTTACTTGATCAACACTGTGTGCTGTACACTGTATTTCATCTACACTACCATACTTTTTTTTTTTTTTTTTTTTTACTCATGGAAACGTCTAACTCCAATTTGTTGCTTGCCCACAACCATGACAACGTATAAAATTAGAATCCCACATCACAGTGCATGCGATCCACGATGTCGATGATATCAACAATGAATCGTGCTAGTCTGGCTCCTACGGGGGCATATATTATATCCACAGCGTTTTTTGGTTCAAATGCTAAATCACAGCCTCTAAAATCGCCTCCGGCGTCACTAAGCTTCACTAGAATGGTCTTGAAAAAGACGGTTTATTGCATTCATTTTCGTCACTTCGGCCACACGACGCCATTTTTTCTGCATCAGATTCAGCGTTTCTATTCTATGTTTAGCTATTTTACGCAAAACAGGCGCAATCACTTGTTTGGACTTGCTACAATGCCCATCTATGAAGAAGGTTGTGCGCCTAGCAGGCTGCCGCCTATATCTGCTCTCCAAAACTTGGAATTTTACACCTGATCTGAGTGGAGTATTGCTGCAGATTTTTAACAAGCTACTTTGTTAACACCACTGACTTCAATGGACATTGTATTTTGTCATCTGATTCATTGTTTTTGGAGTAATTTGGAAGGAAAATAATTTACTTGATCAACACTGTGTGCTGTACACTGTATTTCATCTACACTACCATACTACCACTGCAAGCTGACCACTGCAGTTTGAATCAATATTTTGAATTGTTGGACATCAATCACCCATTGATTCCACAATGGGTGCTTTACTGCTAAGTACTCTTATGGTCTTGATCATCTTTTGCCCATGTATTGACTATGATGGATTTGTACACCAAGTAAAGAGCTATGGTGGTAACTGTAACCCTGATCATCATAAGTATCTTGGTACACACATTTACTTTTATGCCAATTCTACAGCATCATTTCAACTGCAGCTCATAATAGCAGGAGATATTGACCCTAACCAGGACCAGATGAAACTTTGATGATATACCATTCTCGTATTACCTACAAACATACGCCAGCCTCTTAAAGATACACCGCCCCAATTAACTCTTTGCACTTGATATTGGGGAGGAAACATAATCAATCACTTGGCATTCGTCAAAACGGTCCGACGTATCGTGGCAAAAGAGCAGGACGTCGTAAATATTCAAAAAGGCATAAATGATTCAAATTTGTCCCAAATCAACGTTCATTTACTACTGGTTATTTACTACTCCATTCGTCCGATTGGCGATTATCAATGCTCAATCTGTTCGAAATACACACAGTTATTGTTGATCTACTTTAGATAACAACACTGACATGATTGCAATCACCGAAACATGGCTTAAACTGGTGAAATACTGTTCCCATTGGTTGCAATTGAACCACCAGAATGTTTCACATTCACTCATCTCCCCCGGTTAGGTAAAGGTGGAGGAAGTAAGTGGGTCTTCTTCTATAAACAAGTTTTAATTTTTCTACATGCAATTCAAAGTAAGTTGAGGTCATGTGAATCACTTCATGTTGAAATAACGATACCTCACAATCATTGCGTCTTTCATATGTTCTCGTCCTCAATCAAAAGCACCGGCTGCCCCTTCAGTAAATTTATTGAATTCCCAAATATTTTATTGGCCTTTATGTCTACAACAACAACACCCTGTCCAATCTAACTAATCATCGCCGGTGACTTTTAAAAATCCCTATGATGTGGCTGAATGATCCAGAGGCCATTCGTTTGCCTGATCTTCTCCACATTCGTCATAATTTTGTTGCAACATGGTGATGGGTCACTCATCGCTCAGGCCATACATTGGACTTGAGGTAATTTCTCGTGAAAATGAATCCCTTCTTGTTGACACAAAATTAATGATTTCCATATCTGACACACAGAATTAATGTGCAGGCTAATATGAAACGTCCATGCCCCACTGAAGGGAAGAAAATTACCACTCGGCATTTGAAGGCTTTAAGATTGAGACATTTGCGCTGATATCTTTGGCAAATCTGATTTTTATCACCAACTTGCCAATAGGTTGGTATTGTTGATCTTGTTGATCAATACAACACAACTCTTTCTAATATTGGATCCATGCACCTGCAAAACCCGCACAATCCGTTAAACCAAACTCGCCCTGGTATATGACTCCATACGTGATGCTAAGCACAAGAGAGACAGCTTGAGAAGAAATGGCGTCTCTCAATCGTGAAATTGACAGACAGTTGTATCGAGAACAGCGACAATTTGTCATTTCCCTTACGGGCGCACTGCCAAGACACGCTACTATTGTGATTTAATTGAAGAGAATGCTACTGAGGAGAAACATTGTTTAAGACTGTTAATAGCTCCTTCATTCACCGCAGCAAAACCAGCCCTCTCGATATTTCTACCTCCGATGAGGCACTTGCTGAAGCGGTTTTCTGACTATTTCATCACAAAAATACAAAACATCCGTGACTCTTTCCCTCCTACTGTTACCGTCATCAATCACGTCTGCCTAAAATGTCTCATTGACCCAGTTTGCTTTAGCCTCTAAAATGACATCAAAGATATTATCACTAAATCTCCTTGTAAGTCTTGCTCACTAGATCCAATCCCAACATGGATTGTCAAAGATTGTCTTGACACCTTCTGCTGCTCTCACAAATATAGTTAATACCTCTTTGCAATCTGGGTTGTTTCCAAACAGTTTACCGATAGCACATGTCAACCACTGTTAAAAAAAAAAGGCAGGGCTTGATTTGAAAGACCTGAAAATTACAGGCCTGTCTCCAACTTAACCTGGTTGTCAAAGTTAATAGAGAGGGTGGTGTCTAACAGAATCTGTGAATTTTCAGGATGAAAACAATCTGCATGAGAACTTCAAGTCAGCTTACAGAAAGTGTCACAATCACAGCAAACGGCACTATTTAATTAGCGTGTCCATAGTGACATTTTATGTTCTTTAGACAACACCCAACTATGCGGGCCCTCATTCTGCTAGATTTATCATCCGCATTTGACACGGTCGACCATCAAATCATGCTGAACCGTCTTCAACAATTCATTGTGCCTGATGGAACTGGAATGGTCGGGCAAGATCTTATCGCAGTCATCGTTCCCAGCTTGTTGTCATTGTTAACATCTTATGTCCGAACCGGTTTTACTGGACTTTGGCCTCCCACAGGGATCGTCCTGGACCGCACTGGTTCACCATCCTATACTTACCACCATTGGCATATTATCAGGAAATATGGTTTCCAATTTCCTCAATATGCTAGTGCTGATGCAACACAATTTATCTTGCTTTAACCCATTGACTATGAGTGTATGCATTTCTAAATTGAAGCTTGCATAAAACTGAAATAAGAGCTTGGATGCGTGAAAATTTTTTCAACTAATGAAATAGTAGACTGAGTATCTTAATCTTATCATCATCAAATATCCTAAAACTGTCATGGTAAATTACTAGAGGTGAGGCAACCAAATCCCTAGCCAGCCATTAAACTCGCAATTTGGGTGTTATCATAAACCTCGGACATGTCAATGAAACCACCATCTCTTCGTACTAAAGCTGGCTACCACCAATCCACATATAGGGAGAATAAGGAAAACCTCACCACAGATGCGCTCAACTTCTTGTTCACTCTCTGTTGATCACTTTGGATATTTTGCAAACTCCCTCAATGTCGGTCTGCCACAAAATCAGGTTCAACATCGCCTGCAACGTCTTCAAAACACTGCTGCACTCTGATCACCCATCGGACTAAGAAACATTTTCACATGACAACAACAAACCCACTCTCATTAATTGATTTACAATTGGTTCCATAAAAGAGCGCATTGAGTTTAAAATTCTCCTGTTAGTTTTTAAGTGCCTTCATGGACTTTCTCCGCCATATTTGTCTGATCTACTGCTTAATTACAAATCACAACGTACGGGACTTCGCTCATCTAATCTTCAACTGCTACACATCGAAGCCCAAGATCCCATAACTCATTTGGTGATCGTGCTTTTGCCATCTGTGCACCCAGACTTTGGAATAAGCTCCCTCTTCATATTAAGAACTGTACAACAATTTGTACCTTTAAGACATCATTGAAAACCCATTTTGTTCAACAATGCATTCAGATTGTTAGGTGGGAGTGGGGGGTGGTTTTGGTTCTGGGCAGGACTGTTCTTATTACTGTTATCGTGTTATTTTGTTTTTTCTTCCTTGTTCATTGTTGTCGCTTTTGCTTGTTTTTTAGCGCAGTGAGCGACCTTTGGGCCGGAGTCTAGCGCTTTATAAATGTCCATTGTTATTATTATTATTATTAAAGTGGTTTTTCATAGGGGTTCACTTAACCCCCCCTTATGCATCAAAGGGGGTGCAAAAGTTAAGATCTTATCCACTAAAATAATCAAAATAACCAAAAATGAAAAAAGGAACGGTTAATAAAGTTTCTAAGTCCATTTTAACGAAGTTGTGATAAACAAAATTTTGGAGAGCCTGAAGCGGAGGTGTAGAAAGTGCGGGACGTGGTAACATTCACCGATGAATGATTTACTGTATTGCTTTGGACGGATGGGTTCCAATCCTAATAGGTTGATTCATTTTGCACAACTGAGGTACCCTCAAAATTTGATTGCTATCAGGGACAAATCTAAAGTTTAGATTTAAATTTAAATCAAAATAAATTGAAATATAAATGTAATTTTAATCAAGATTTAGATTTGTCCTCCGTTTTAATCTAAGGAAATTTAGAGAGTAGCTATTGATCAGATGCCTGAAATATTTATGGCATATTTGAGCACATAAAGTATTTCTTCAAACACAAAAGAGGTAAGGATGTATGACAGACACACAAATGTACAAATAAAGAGTACAATCGTCATGTTAGTGTGCTCATATTTCCGCTCTTTTCTCTGGCATCTCTGGCAATGACACCAAAAACCTTAAAGGTGGATGACCAGATCGACAGCCTCGTTCCAAACTTTATTCCATCAAAACTCCATCATTATTACCTCAGTGAAATTTTAGGCCCAGGAAATGTTTATTTTTTTATTTTGTGAACAAAAACGTCTCCAAATGTGATATACCACATTAACACACACTGTCCCATAGGCCAATGTAGTACACATTTTTGTTTCTATTATCGTAATGGTGGGACTACAATTTAACTCCAATTTGTAATCAGATGTTTTTGATGGTATGCTTTCATGTGAGGGAAAAACATTAAAAAAATCGGAGCATGATTGGGTCACCCACCTTTAATGCGATGGTCAGAACATTACTGTAATTTGAAAGCAAAAAGAAAAAATGAAAGCACAATGCTTCAAAATATTAATGTAAACTTAATGATGTTAAAAAGTATTATGGAAAGCAGAATACCATATCAAACCATACGTTAACTTTTGTATCAGTCACCGTCTGGAAAAATCGAACATGTATTTGGAATTGAAGAATCGAATTGGGACAAAGAATATATTGTGGATATGGACTTCCATCAATTTCTAATACAACTTAAACTTGCTGAGGAGAGTTGAGATTCAGAATCTGATGTCGATGGTAATTGAAGTAAGTAACCCTTCTGTGTTTGCTCTTAGGGGTGGCTTCATAACTGTAAACCCTTCTGTGTTTGCTCTTAGGGGTGGCTTCATAACTAAACCACCGGTTGCATGCTGGTTCAGTCTGGTCTACAGGTTCAAACGGTTTCCATCGTTCAAGCATTAACACGGTTACACTGCCATGAACCGCAAAGCAGCCGACGGTGGAGTTTTAAAGTACTAAAGTACTAAAGCGACACGAGGAATTCCGCCCAAAATGCGTCCCATTTTTTCGGAACCGGGTTTTGCATCAGAATGCTTGAAATCATACATGAAGTGATAAGCCCAAAAACTGCATTTTTGTAAGAAATCGACATTTGAGTATTTTTGACTAGTTACACGACAGAAAATCCAAGCATGCTTGTCTATAGAGTCGATCGGACAGAAAGCCAAAACCACCTCTCATGAAGTAATTCTACAAACCAACAACGGCAAATTGAGAAAAATTTGTATCATCAGAACAAAGGCGGGCATTAGTGAGCCACGATTTTACTCATCCGGACTATAGAAAAAGTTGGACATTTTTTCATATCATCCGAACCGTAATTAGTATTACATGTGCACCTAATGTGACATGCAAATTCGATGTCTCTGTAGAAATTCGCAATTAGTAGTATCTGTCCGTAAACGGGTCAATGTGATAAAAGGATTTGATCATAACATCAAGATGCAAAGATTGAAATCAAGTGAATTTTGAAATAAGCATTTTTCAAGGACATCTAGCGAACAAAACATAAATAAAATGTACTAAATACAAATTCCCCATTTAGGCAAGATTGGCATTCTCAAAACTATTATGGGGCGCATATATCAGAAGCCACCGAGATTCCTGAGCATCATTTTAAAGCGTGGCCCTAAACGCTAAATGATCTTAACGAGGCTAAAAAGACATACATTTATAAATAAACTAAAGGAATAATACCTCAATGAATAAAAGAACTAAATGAATAAATACCTAATGAAGGAATGACAAATAAATAAAAAATAGATAATTTCTGTTTGGCATATTGATACAAAATCCACTGCTTTTAAGAAGGATTCCCGAGAGAGAGAAAAAAAGAAGTTCTTACTAGATATGGGTGTACGTGTCCCAGTTGTTTATCTCCTTCTATTTATTTCTTCACAACCCGATATCCTCTGATGCTCAGACTTTCTGTGTTCGAATACATATCTCTATGAAACTTTCTTAATTTTTCTCTCCGAGTCCCTCTTTAAAGGTTTCACGAGAGATTGACATTATGTGTCATATGTAGTGCATTTCACATAGGATAGACACGCAATAAATCCTTACGTTATAGTTGCTCGTGGTAACCCACCTACCGGACGGTGGACGGGTCTGGTGCCTCCGTGACCCAGAGAGCTATGCTGACGAGAGCTTAAGCTCCTGGTAGGGCGACCCAAGCCTGACAGGTCAAAGCGGTAAGGGTTAGCGACCAGCGACCAAAATGTCCCGTATGTATCAAACGGATTGGGCAAGAGGCCAAATCCATAACGGTAAAGTTCCGTAACCTAACTGTTAAGGAAAGTGATTAAATCTTTTCTTTTAAGAATGGAAAGGTATGGGAGAACGGATGACGTGGAGAGGTGAAAGCTCTAGCTGCGGCTGAGCAGGGAATGGTCGCACAATGAAGGCATGGGACAATGATCGAGAATAGAATAAATGAAATGGAATCGTATAACATTAACATTCTCGGGATTGGCGAAACACATTGGACGTATTGGGAATTTGACGACCAATACAGGTGAAAAGTCCTCTTATAAGGAAGAGACGCAACCTTCCATAAGATAGGACTGAGTTGTTACTAAATAAAAGCTATCTACATGGCCTTAATCAGTTGAAAACCAGTAAGCTTATAAATGACCCGGTGACATGTGACGTCACCGCCCGGCAAGAAACAAAAGGCTATCCGGCGTGATGCGTGCGCACCTGTAGGCTTGTGCTGTTTAAAAATCGCTCTCGATCAAATAAATATCCATTAAATAGTGCTGTAGCTGTATGTGGTATGTCTTTCGCACTCGATTCACACCAGTAGACAGGTGCTAATAAGTTGGTTGTAAACCTTGATGTCACCTCATCTATAGACTGATTACTGTCATCTTTCTACTCAAACTATACCAAACTTACTGTAATACGTGCTATGCTCCAAAAAATAATTCCGATTATCGAAGAGAAAGCTGATTTCTAAGACCAACTATCAGGGTTGTAAATGGGAAACTCCAAAATACGACTATTCTTATTGTGATGGGCGACATGAACGTCAAAAGTTGGCTCAGATAATGTGGGACTTGGAAAAATCATGGAAGACATTGTATGGGTTCAATGATGAAACTGGTGTTTCTTCAACGGGATTCTGCGGGGCAAATGACCTGGTCATTGGTGGAACTTTATTTCCTAACAAAAAGGCTATGGAATCACCTAACAACAAAGATCAGAACCGATCGACCCCTTTTTGCATTAATGGGAAAAATAACAGGAGTTTCTCACGTTGTTAGAGTGTACCGTGGCGCTGATGGTTCTTTGACACCATCTCTGATTGGCTGAAGTTATACTAAAAAAAACACCAAGAATAAGCAACATACACAAACCGATTCAATTCACAAAACATTAATATTCCATCGGTCAAAACAAATTTCAAGCTTAAGCCGTCAGAAAACCAATTGCTTATCTGGAAAGATGAGATAAACTGGGAAGATTCCACTGTTGAAGAACATCGGGAAGCCATATCCACTGCCTACAGAGAAAGCAGGCATCAAGTAATGGGAACGAAACACCAAAAGAAAACAAGGAGGGATCAGCGCAAATCTTGGAACCTCATTTCTGACAGAAACAAACATTTTAATGAATACTGTATATATAACTAGGGTAAAAGTAGACTACTTCAAGAGATTAAAAAGCTTAAGACAAGCAAACCAAGAAGCGCAAATAATAAGACAACTTAAAGAATTTCTGTAAACAGTCTCACCTCTCATCAGAATCAGCTTCAGCAAATGGGAACTTGAAAACATTATACAACATTACCCATCTCGCCCAATCAGTGCCCACGATGCAGTTGATGGAAGGATCATATTGAAAGCGTTCTGAATAGGCCCGCTCCCGCGCATCCAGACACAAGCAATCCAAAGATGGAGTCCTGAACATGATATATATCCTCCCAACAAGGATGAAATCGCCAAGTCATCACACAACTGCACAATGGAACAGCTCCAGGATTGGATGGCAAATCTCACCGAGTTGTTTTAAAGCAGACATTACTACATTACTGACTGCAACCGTCCAACTTAACAGAATTTGCATTTTAATATCGTTAGAGATTTTAGGATTTTTTTGGGTTCACTTTCTTCCAAAAGCACCTCAATTTGGCGCAGATGTTGCTTAGACCGCAATACTAGCTTGATTTCCTGAATGGTGCGCCAAAAAAATTGGCGCCCCCTGGAGTCGCCAAATGAACAAATCCAAAATGGCGCCATAAAAATTGTCAAATAGAACTATAAAATGACTATAACTCATATGAATACCTCACATATTTAGGGTTTTTTTGTCAGAACTCCAGGTGGTAGGTCTGTTTACCGTTACTTATGAGAGGACAAGTTCATCCTTTAAAGTTGACTTAAAAGGCCATTTTGGTTTTAATTTAAAACATTAAAAAAAAATGCAACTGTAATTATAACATGGTATTTAGGTTTTTTTTTTAATTTTATTAAAAACAAATAGAATTGTGTTTGCATTCCTTATTATGATAGGTGTCAAGTTCATCCTTTAAAGTTGACTTATTGCTCATTTTGGGGGTCAAGATCTAAATGGCCTCCATAAAAAAAATTTGTGGGAAAAATTGCATGCAACTGTAAAATGGCTACACTCATAAATTATACTACTTTTTTTTTTGGTCATAGAGGTCAATTTCAATGTTATTTAATGATAATCGAATCACGTTCATTCTTGAAGTCCACTTAAAGGGTCATTTTGGGGTCAAAATTTTTATTTTTCATCAATTAGGTGCTGAAATCGTATTCTGGGCAAGATTGGTATTGACACATACGTCATTTAGGGTCCAGTCTCAACTGTTCCTATACAACATTTAACTACTACAACTGCATCTACTACTACCTCCTACTACTAGTACTAGTCCTACTACAAGTTAACAATTGATGTAAATTTAAGTACCAGGATAAGTGGAACACCATTTAATGGTCAATGAGATAAATTTATCATAAGCAGGTGATGAGGAACGTTTCTACTTTAAAGGACAATAGAATACTTCTGGCCATAATCAGCACAACGACATTGGCTTGTTGGCAGACGTTGTGTGGCGGCCACTGGATGCTTTAAGGCATGTAACATGGGTCGACTTCATTCCTCCCTCTCAAGTACCCCACGAAGCCAGGCTTGGTTTCTTTCTTGATTCTCAAACGAAAAAAATCTGACTGTCACAATCCGGACGGAACTGAAGTGAGAGGAAAAGTGTGATTAAGGTCATATTTTGCCTCTGTACGCCGCAGTCCTTTGTACCCGTTTTGCTTTGGATCAGGTCGGCTAGGCGGAATGTTAGAATGGTATTCCGCTTTATAGTATCAGTACTGGTTTTGAAACCATTTCGAGCCTTTCTTTGAAATATTCCATGAAAAGCTTGACCATTACCAGCTTTGAGATAGTGAAGTAGCGACAGCTTCTTCCATTACACCTGGTATCGAAGTGCTACAAGCTCCTGATTTGTAACAAGGAAATTATTGCCCAGCTTTCATCACCTCCACGACGAATGATAACACATCCTTTCGAAACTTGCAGCTGTGTCCTTCCTCTGATACGTTCGATACATATGGTTGGGGTCCCAATTTGCTAAAATTTCCTCAACTATCCGCCGCGCAATCGGGTCCTGTACATAAGATGTACAGCGTCGCCCTTCTACTCCATCACTCGTGTCTGGAGGGTTTTGTTGGACTGTACAGGGCTTGGTCCTTTGCAAATCAGGCTGATCTTTTTAGCTGATTTCCTCAACAACAAATGCCCTTCATAAATTCGCATGCACTTTTGGGTGTTCCTCAACCAACTGGACCATGTCACTTACATGTACGGGCAGCCAACGTGCATAATTCGCGCGATCCATTACGTGGAACCAGCCGCACAGCTCATCGCAAACTTTGTACAGGGAGTCCAAAAGTCCCCTTTGCCCGCAGGGCCTCACAAACGACACATCACCGCTTCAAGTCCAACATTGACCAATACTTGAACTGATGTAGACTTCTTGATCGTTGATATCCCATATACAATAGACCCATGTGAACCCATTGCTTTCTCACAATGATCGCATGTAGGCTGTCCCTCTGAGCCGGTACAGTGACATTAGGGTGACCTAGTGAGCATATCTCGTGCGCGTTGATATGATGCTCATTGAGGGCTGATTCGGCGCGGCCCGATGTCAGGATCTGGTAGCTAACGTTGTGGCCCCCCAGAAGTCGCGCAGTAACCTTCCTATCATAAGAATGCTCTTGTCTTCAATGTGTCAGTGCACCCATCATATCGACCAATTTGTCTTCTCCGCATTTGTCAGGGTAATTGCCATTGGAGAAGTTTGATAATAGCAAGAATTGGCCTGATTGAACCAAGAACGCTAGTCTTACCTGGATTTAGGAACTCAGTACCTGCATTGTTATCTCCATTGTCGCGTTTCATTGAAGATGGGTATGCGGATAAGAAGTTTGAGATGTTGCACGCAATTTGTCCCTGCATTCAGTTTGTTGTCACCATCAGTTTTTTCACATCCACTGAAGAAGCAGATTCCCCCGGACACTACATTGAGAGCTCCTCATCTCATCAGTCACTGGTGCTGTGAGGCAGTTAGGGTTGAAGGAACCGGCAAAAGGCTCTTGCCTTTGTAAGCACAACTTATGCATCATCACGGCTGCACGCATGGATATATAAAGCACCTCCTGCTCCTTTGTGACCTATGTTTATGGAAAGCTCATCAACTACTTTCACCTTGTAGACCTGTCGCCTTCGGCTTCCTTTAACTCCGCTTGGAAAAACTCTGGCCGCATGCAGGTAAGGATTTCAGAAACTGTTCCTTCATCTAGTTTAGTGTGCTCTTTGCTAGACCATTGGTTACCTTGATTGGTCATAAGAGTTCCGATACATCTCGCGTAGTTCTCTGAGAGCTTGATATGGTGTTGTCAGAATGTTCTATAGGCTATTATTTGAGGTGCTAACCTACTAAAATCACATCGTCAGCAATGCGTACATACACTTTGATGGCACATGTTGTCATCGGATACACGACCGACTCATGCCCATAGTTCTGGGTGCAAGTCCCGCTGAGGCCGATGTGTTGTGGCACTTGGGCAAGGCCTTTAACGTCGCCTGCCATCTCCATCCACCCAGGTGCAAAATGGGAGCTTTTAGAATACGTCCATTAGCGCTGCCCAAAGGTATGCATATACCTATACCTTGGGCACATGTAAGGCAGCTGACATATTCTAGTGGCAGCGGAATAAATGTAAAGCGCTTTGATACTTGTGAAAGCGCTATATAAATGGTGACATTTATTTGTGAACACGCATGGGGCAACCGATAGAGCGCATAACTCATGATCATAAGACATTGTAAATTCGCTGATTTCGAGCTCCGCTGATGTCAATGTGTTTGTGTCCTTGGGCAAGATACAAGTCTCAATTGCCTCGTCTACCCAAGTGAAATCTGCGGAGCTGTTGTGGGGGAATAATTAGATATTACAATCTAAAGTGCTGATAGGCATTGCGCTTGTAGGCATGTCTTTGAGATCAAGCCTCCAGATGAATCGAAATGATTGTGAAGAGTGCCTTTATAATGCCTGCAATATATATAATTATATTATTAATATTAATATTATATTTATTATTATAGTGATAATATCACTATCATTATGTAATCTAATATAACAAGCCTTTATCATACAGTCCAATATGTATAGTATGAATATTTCAGCTATTAATGGCATTAGCCCTAATCTTAAAATCTTACCTTTGACATTGAATCTTGACCGTTTACTGTAATATTCAATTTAAAATAACAA
The DNA here is from genome assembly GCA_023653785.1 of Ophioderma brevispina. Taxonomy (NCBI): domain Eukaryota; kingdom Metazoa; phylum Echinodermata; class Ophiuroidea; order Amphilepidida; family Ophiodermatidae; genus Ophioderma; species Ophioderma brevispina. The sequence continues at coordinate 77,467 of JAMKCH010085297.1, forward strand.
AACAAGATGTAGAATAATGGTTAAAACTTGTTAACTTAATAAATTTTCAACTTAGTGATAGTCCAAACAGTCCATAGTCTCCGGATAAATCTATAAAATCAGATACTTTTGTCCATGTATTGCAAAAATACATAATTTTGGCCTCACAATACCTATATTCGACATTAAAAAAATAATCTTGCCTCAAACCATTAAATAACATTGGAATCGGCAATCTCCTACCTTGAAAACCTATAAATAGTGTATTTATAATTTTAGACTTCTAAACTGTAAAATCATGATTTTGATGGCGGCCATTTTGGATTTTCAATATGGCTGCTCCAGAGGGGCAATTTTTGGCACCCCCCCGCCCATCAATTCAAACAGTAATGGTCAAAGCCACATCTGGCCAAATTTGGTGCTTTTTGGGAAAACGTGAAACAACACCCCTGTAATGCCCTACCACTCTCTGTCTATATATGGAACCTGAAAAACACCAATAGAATTGAACAAAGAAAGTCGACCTCAACCAAATGCGGCAACTACGATGAAGCACACTTCTTTCTCCCCAGGCAAGCAAATCTCACCCGAGTTCTCATTTACTGTATGGCACCTGCCCATAGACAATATTCTTAGGAAGAACATGCTGGATTCCGCAAGGGAAGACGGTGCACAGACCACATCTTCATTCTACGCAATATTATTGAGCAGTGGTAATTAATGTTACATTCTCGCCTCATCAATGTCCTCGGATTTAGAAGCTTTTGATAGCGTCCATCATGAGGCCCTTTGGACAATATTAGCTTGTTACGGAAATGCCATAAAAATCATAATTTATCAAGCAGTTATACACAGACATTGAAGGTTGCATCTTGGACATGGTATTATATGAGTGGTTTAAATCAAATCTGAGGTCAAACAAGATGGTTAGTCAGGTCTCTCTGTTCTTGCTAGTCATTGACTGGAGGGAACTTAGGTTGAACTTTCAAATCTCTTGAGGATCTTGACTATGTGATGAAAATTGCACGTTCCCACCATAGTACCAGCAACATGCGAAAAAAACCAGATAGGGCCAATTTGCAAACCAAAACTTTGACGGAAGTTAATGTCAAAAAATGTAAACATTTCTTACATTTCAATAACAAAGCTAGCACGCCAATCAACATTACTGTGAAAAAAACATGAGGACACCGACAACTCAAATACCTTGCGTACTACCATATCTAAATCTGGAGGGCTGAAATTCCAACCAAAAGTTGGGGAAAAGGATATTGGCTCTTTCAAGATGGACATGCAAAATGGTTGAAACATTAAAAAATAGGAAATATTCCTAAACTGCTATTTGAGGCACAAACGTGCTTGATTTGCAAAACTCTATTTTTTCTCTACGTGTAACAAATGTACACGCATAGATGTGAACAGCCACTTAGTGATAAAGATTCTGCATTGAGAAAACAATCCTTCTCTTTTTACTAAGTTCACCAAATTCTTCTTTCGGATATTCTGTTTATTCATTGTTTATCAAACCCATTGAGGACCCTATTACCCAAACATTATTATAATGTACACTCGCATCCTATTGCATATTGTAAGACAACATAAATAACACAGAGTGATTCATTCTGAAGGCTTAATTATTACGCCATCATGTCGACTAAAATATCGAATTACATTAATGAGTTTTGAAAACTTAATTTATAATTAAAACAAAAAAGTACAATTTGTGTACATACAGAATGGAAACCTCACCCACAGTATATAGGCAAGCTATCGACGACCGTTAGACAATAACTGACAAACCACTGAAACGATCATAAAAAAATCACGCCCACTCTTCCATTTTATACTATTCTTCTCACTCATTTCTTTGAACAACAGAGTAAGTTGATTAAAAGCCAATCAATCGTTATTAGTTGAATGCCAACAACATTAAAGATTAAAAATTCGCCAACCTAAACCTTACAATCTAAAATATATTTGAAACGAAGACACATTTACCATATCCCTGCGTTATAGCGCATCATCCGCAGCTTTAGTAAGGTTTCGTTGATAGGCATTTAGGCGTTACTCATTAAATCAGAAATAGTACCGATGCTGGCTCAAATTTTGTGGATATATTTGAATTCAAGACACATGTAAAGTATAACAAAACCGAGCAGAAGAATACGATATAAACAAAACTGTTATAAACCAATACCGTCAAAAGATGATGTTTTTCAACACACAAGCATAGATAGGGTATTCATAGAAACGTCTCCCCAATATACACGAGAAACGTCTTTTAGCTCCGTAATTTCATGAATGAGTGCGGATGTAGAAAGTACTTTTGGAACATTAATTCTCGTGAATGCCCGGGCCCGAAGCGATTGTGATGGACTGCAAACGGTGTACATGAGAACATAGGGTCATGTTAGCCATCAGTTTATAGCCCAGATGGTCCAAAATGGTCAAGTGATATCATGGCGCCGCTTCAAATCGATTTCCCTTCATACGTTCGAGAATTAAGGGTGAATCATTTAAGACAAGGTGATTATCCAACCCACCCTTATCACTTAATGCTTAAAATGCGTTTAAAACACGTGATAACAGAACAGACTAAAAAGGTTTATTAGAACTTTTTGCTAGCAGGGAATTAAATTCCTTGTAATGTTTTGGATAGAAGCTGAGGAACTGATATTTCGCAGATCAATGGTACACGCCGGGACAACTATCCAAGTACTATGATTGTAATCATTTTAGGGGCATCAGTCATGTGCTGGTTAGAACAGGTGATCTGTCTATTCAGCTTGAAAAATTTTCTTTGCTACATTCGCGTGCGCCAAAGGGTTGCTTATGGAATGGAGTAGTGGTTAATATGTCGGCCAGATAACAATATCCATCTCCTGAGATTCCCTTGGACTGTGTCAAGTTTAATTAATAAAAAGTGGATGGGGACCACGAAAACATATAGAGTTCGTTCCTTTACAATACACGCGGAGTTAAAAGTTGTTAAATCAGCCTACGTTAATTATTTAATTATAATACCATATAATAATAATTGATTTATTTGGACCTTTTGTAATCCTAAACAAATCTTGTCCACAGCAAAAAAGGCTGAGTTGAAGTGGATTAAAACATCTATAAGTAAAATACACTTACATTAAATCACATAATACAAATAAATACAAAAATACTATTGAATGGTTCTACTGCTCCATATATACACTTTAAAAAATTATAATTTAATGAATTCAATATAATCGTATATAACCTTTCTGTTAATTAATTGCACATAATAGGAATAGCATATTGTCAACCTTTTGTAGCCCCATCTGGGAAAGGGAATAGAGAGTCTGTGATTTGATCTAAGCTCATGGTTGTGCTCTGAGCCCTCTCCTCGGTGAAAGCCAATGGCAAAATTCTGAGAGCTCAATGGACTTGTAAAAGTAATGCCCAATGTTTTTTTTTCTCTCTTTTGAGAGATTGGAATATTGCACTTCGTCAGAGCATTATCGTAGGAATAATGATTGTTATCAAGCCATGGGTTCTTACAATGCTCTTTTCTGAACTCTTTCCAGGGAGTCGGTTTGTTTTTCAATAAGACCAGATGCCACACTGGAGCGGCCTATTCTGTTAAGCGAGAACGGAGATGGCGATGAACACTGCGAATAGATCAGGTGAAGACAAAACTAAATTTCTTCAAAACTTAAGCTGTGCAAACGTCCATTAGCTTTCTTCCGATCTCCTTTAATTTGGATATCCCATTGAGGTTCATAACTCCATTTAAGATTTATGGTGATTATATATACAAATGTAGAGAAATAGTATAATTCAACAATGCAGACATATTCAACAGACACACCCGCTGGTGATATGGACGGGTTTCAATACTGCATACCGACCCAACCATGGATTGCCGTAACAAAATTTAGATTTATTTTGAACAATAGAGACATGGTTAACTAAGAAAAAACTTTTGGTTTTGTCAGTAACAGAGGAACTGGCTTGGAATGCTTTGCGTGCAGTAGCCCTCACTGAAATGATTAAGTCCAAATTTCATTTTTATAGTAACGGAATGATTATCAGTACATCCAGTTATATGTTAAACTACAAGAAATACGCCACTAGAGTTGAATGCCCTTTTTTTTTGTACGAACGCTGTTGGCCAATCCGACACATTTATGGCTTGTGTTAGAAATCACTGAGTAATGCACATATGAGGTAGAAAATTCTCAATTCCTTGGCACAGTAGTTAGTTAGATTCATTCACCAATGTATTTTGAAAACACCGCCTGGTTTTTTGGGTATGATATATGATAACCCCAATCACACCAGCTCAGTTCATGTCAATGTATGTACAAGTACAAACCCACTGAACTGTTGTGTCCTTGGTGGAGGAGTATATTGTAACTCTAGTGATGAGTCCATGAGGTTCATGTAATAGTAAATTTTACACATTCGATGATTGAAGAATTATAGTGTCTACGATAATAATGGGAGTCCTTGGCCACAACATAATAACGGCCCCTGTGTCTATGATATGGTGGTTTTGCGTAACAATGTGTTTTGTTCGTATTGTTCTTAAGTCTATCATTTGAAACCAAACTTAGTAATTTAAATTTGGTAAAAATGAGTTTGGCTTTGCTTCAAAGGCAAGAAAAATGTTACTTCTCTGATATCAAGAAAACGTTAAAAAGCACATTCTAGTTTCTAAATTTAAAGGCTGACTCGAGATTTCGAATTAGATTAGTAATTAAAAATAGTCAACTAGAACATAAATACCGTGACTAAAACGTGCATGAGATGATCGGATTTGTCGATTTTATGAAGTAAGCCATAATGTGCAGTATAAGAGACCATTAGGCTACTGTGTATATCAAAATTCAGATCCTAATTTTATTACAAAACTATGATTTTCATATGAAAGTCATTGAGTTGCGCGCAGCTATTTCACCACAGCATTAGATGTGGGTAGGTTAAGGCAATATGTACAGGTGAGTAAAAAATTGCTCTGATAGTGTCCGCCATTTTGAATTTTAAGTAAACATATTTCAATATATGTTATTACAAAACATTCAAATGGCGGACACAATCAGGGTCAATTGTTTTACTCACCATTGTATAAGAAACAATATACGATTTGTTAGAAAATTGAGGGCGCCATCCTCGGGCAAATCCATTGAAGTCAGCCTTTAAATTCTAGCCTTCCAGACTAGATTCCAATACGGACAAGGTACACAAAATGGCATTTCAATACCATTTGGGTAATCAGTGCACTTTCACGCCTGAGATAAAATGACTATATATATATATATAGTAAAATATATATATATATATAATATAGAATTTAGATATATATAATATAAATTTAATATATATATTTTATAAGCCAAGTAGGTTAAATCATCCCAGTTAAGTGCTCAACCAGAAGGAGCGTAAAATAAGTATTAGAATGGACTTGATAGTTGACTAACATTGTGGTTACAACGTGGTTTCATTGAAGGCCAGCTAGCAGCTAGGCCAACCTCCACTCATCAGAAACAACATGCACACGTGAAGGTATTCACATTAGAGTTCAATTACACAGTTATAAAAGATTACAGAAAATTGTCATAAGTAGGCAATTAAAACGTTAAGGTGGCAAGACATATTGGTTACTTATAGTTGACCAAGAGATGCTTCTTCCTGTGTCTACAAGTGTTTAATAGTTCAGTCCTTTGGTCAGGGAAGAAAGGGGGGTTGAAAATAGAATGATGGTATTGCCTCTCTAGCCACAAAGGGCTGCTATAGTTTTGGTAGGTGAGTAGGCCTTGGCCGTACTTAATTATTTACACTCGAGGGAGAAGATAGGGAGGCGCGGGCCGGTGAAATGTCCCAAATATGTTCACTTCTTAAATGTTTTGTGCATGCCTTTGTCACTATTTTTAAAGCGGCCTGTGGTTGTGAACTTGTTTTGAAAGAGTTTGATCTTAGTCCGATGTTAAGTTACTTATGAGAATGCACAGCGGTTACAGTTGTGGTAAACTATACAGTGTCAAGCATTTGCCTGTAGGAGGCAATCAAGCTTTCACTTTTTTACAATACAAAGTTTTTACTTCGCCTGTGAAAGGATTCGGCTTTGAGCAAAAATAGTTTTTGTGGTGTGTGTAGTTTTTTAACATTGGGCATGAAAAATAACTTAATTGACGGATTCTGTCAAGAGTTGTGTAAAACTATGTCCGGGTGGGAAGCACTTATCTAGCAAATTAAAGATTTTCTTCCAATGTTTTTTGACACGCTATCGCTGAATGGTGGGTTAAACCAGTTATTCTTCTTGACGCTGCCGTTTTTAGTGTCGCATTGAGTATGCTGTTTTCTGAATTCCAGGGTTTCAATGTAGCCGCTTTTTCAAATGCTTATTGTATGGTGGGGGGTTGCTGACTTGAAGGCCTTGTTCGTGGAAGAAATTTTCGGAGACGTTTGTTTATGCTGTCACGGTATGTTTCTTGATTATGGTGGTGGGTGGCTTTGCTGTCTTATGGACGTAGACGCTGGAAGTGGTGTCCCTTCATGGTTAAGGGTCGATATGAGCCGTTGCGTAAGTCGAGGGTTGTCTGGGTAATCTACAGTTTTCTTGTTGGCTTCGATGGTGATTTTAAGGCTGTTTCTGGAGAATACTTTGCAGATCTCTTTCTTGATGTTTTCGACTGGTAGTGGTTGTTTTTTCTGCCAAATGGCGAGACCATCGTCAGCGATACAAACACGTTATATAAAACAACAATTTTTTTGGCTGTGTTGCGACAGCAAGTAAAGGACGACAGTTCACAAGTTAAGCTCATCGAAGCTACCCATTGTGACATATCAAACTCAGAAATTTAACACGCTTGAATGCCAGGGGGTTTACAGTTTAAATAATAAACGCACACAACAAACTATTTTGCGCAAAGCCGATCCTTTCAAAGCAGGAAGGAAACTTTGATTGGAAAGTGAAGCTTGATTTGCCCCTACAAGGCACATGCTTGGACAAATGGTATAGTTTACCAAGCAACTGTAACCCGCTGTGACAATTCTCATAAGGAAACCTACATCGGACTAACAGCAAAATCTTCAAAACAAGTACAACACCACATGGCCAGCTTTTTAAAAATAGTGACCAAAGGCATGCGACAACATTAAGTGAACATATTTGGAATTTAAAGGACAAGAATATATCTATTCAATCGAGTGGAAATTTACTTAGTAAGGCCAAGGCCTACTCAACTACAGCAATATGCAGACTTGTCTAGAGGAGAAATACCTCCTATATTTCAAACCCAACCTTTCTCACTGACAAAAGGATCCTGAACTATTAAACACTGTAGAACAGGAGAAGCATATCTTGGGCATCAAGCTGTCTGCCACTCTGCACTTGAATTGCCTACTTATCCATGTTATGTACTCTTTCTGCGGTTTATTGCCTCTCTGTGAATACCTTCCCTTTGTTTTGTTCTGCTGCAGGGAGGTTGTTGGGCTAGCGGGCTAGGCTGGCCTTCAGAACCAAACGTTGTAAACAACAATGTCTAGTCAAACGAGCAAGTCCTGCGAAGAAGGGAGAGAGAGAGAGTGAGTATAATATATAGAGAGAAGACGAGAGAGAGAGAGATTTCTTCTCAGAAAAGGCGAACATTGTTGAGACACCGCTATGTTGGTTCAGAGGACGTACTTTATATTTAAGGTTGCGTGTGACGATCGTATTTTGCCCCCCCCCCCGATTTACCCGGAGGTATCGATTTTGATTAACAGATGAAAGGCCGCATTTTTCTCATTGTAGTCTGTAATTTGAGCCCTCAAAATCCCATTTCATTCAGAAGAAGAAAAAACGTTTTCGGGGTAACCATCAATAGTAGCACATATTGTAGGGTCTGGACAACATGAATTTATGACAAGTTTTGTTTCCCACAGGTACTTGATGGGGCTTATATGTGCAAGTCCAAGGCTATCATAATCAAGTAGAGAAACCACAAGCACATAACTCGGAAACAAGCACCTTTAAAACGGTAAGCAGGAAGAAAGTATTGGACGTTGAATACAGGCATGGCACTGAAATGATCATTACATGACGTTTTACAGGTGTCATTCAAATGCGCGATTTCAATGCAAAATTAATCTTATAGCAAATTTAATTACAGCAACGAAATAGTGCTAAAATATTTTTACTGAAAATATGTCGGTTTGATAAAATTGAAGGATATCGATCTTGTCTTCCTTTCACAAGGGTGATACAAGGTTTTGTATGAGAAGTACATTGTAGAAGCATAACAAGGGGGTTTTTGGGGAACATTAATGGACATCCATAGCCTACAAGAAACATCGCGAACAATATACTCACCACAAAAGCCAACTTTGTCAGCCCACGAGGAATCCTGTAAAAAGGATGTACTATAGAAAACCATAGTACATCTTTGCTTGAAACAACACCAAGCGGGAATCCACCCGCTGGCTATTGTTGTATGACGTCATCCATTTCCAAATTCCGATGTTGGTGTTGTTTTTCTTATTCATCAGACGATATCACAATATTGTAACAGAAACAGCCATGGTTATAATATCCAGGCTTGACATAGCTCATGTACTTTTTGCCTCCGATAAAAATACAACATAATGTAAAGATATGATGTTTTAGGGCGTGTCTACAAATCACAAAACCGGGGGAGTGATTACGTAACCGGGGATTGGGCGACTAGTTCAGACAAAAATTGGCTGGTTTCACTTTTTGGCACAAATCTTGGGGTTTGAGCACCCCAAATCACCCGGCTTACGCCACCGGTATTGACTTGAGAATGCTATGCTGTGAAAAAAAATCTGGGAATATCACCTTATCTTTCTTTAATCAGCGATAAGGTATCGTAAAAATAACGGCACTTTTTTACAAGTTCGCGAAGAGCGGAGATTGCGAAAGCCCTATGAAACTATAATATTGTTGGAAATCGTACAATGTTTTGTAATTGTTGCTCTATCTTCCCGGCAGAATATAAATTGAGCAATATATCAAACTTTTCGTGTACGAAGGAATGAATAAATTAGATGAAGCAGTGCATGAATTCTAAAAAAATGAACATTTTAGCAAGTGTATTCAATCACCAAGAGCACATTCACGCTTCTACTACCCAAACGGCTGGGCCGATTTATCTAAAATATAATTATAGTAAGAGAAAACGTTCATGTGACCGAACAGTTGAGTATATACACAATTATTTTGCTGAAAATGATAGATTGGGTGTGTAGAATAAGAAACTGCCGGGTGCCACCTAGGCATCCTTGGGCTTTTTGAGAAATCAAAGATGGCGTCGCCATAAATGATAATTATCTATTCAACCCTATATTATCAAACTATGGAGTTACTAGATATACTATAGGATCCAATGAACAAGTATGGCACTTGTAACATTAAGTCACACTTCAAATTCAAAATGGAAGCCAAAACCAACAATTTTAAAATATGCCCTATAACAGAAAATACCTGCGATAAAAAATACACATGAAGTACTTAGGTTATGTTGTTAGACACATTAAGCTATTGGTCCCATGTCTTTTGATCTGTAGATTCTTGCACATTTCAGTTTATAAGGTTTACGAATCTATCATTTCTCTTCACAATTATCTCATACAATCAAAATGACTACACACAGATATATAATATTCACCAAATTAGTCCAAGTAAAGAAATGAACTATGGCAGCAGACAGTGTAGTGCATATTAGTAAGATGCACAACGTTTAGAACTAGCTGGATGCAGAACCTTCACTGGCAGTTCTATTCTAAATACTGAATCATTTGTTTCTTATCCTAATGGAAACAAAACACCTATTGTCAAAATACAAGACGCACACCCCAGGGTTAACTACAGGCATGAGAATTTTCAGGCTTTGGCCTGATTTCAGGCCTTTTTTGGTCAGATTGGTCATTTTTCACGCTGTTTTTTCAGGCTTTTTTAGGTTGATTGTCAGAGGTAGATTTTCATGCCTGAAACTGAATAGTATCCTCGTCTGATTATCTACTATACCAGTTGCTTTATTATATTTAGTGGAGTGGAGTTTGAACTAAACATACCCAGATTATTACCACAACATATATAATTATTTTCAGTTTAATCCCCCATGAGTTCTTCCTATTGCAGTTGCATTTTATAGTATTTCCCAGGTATCGATCAGGTATTTCCCGGTATTTCCAGTATTTTCCGGTATTTTCCACTATTTCCCGGTATTTCCAGTATTTCCCGGTTTAGGCGGGATATACTAGTATTTCCCGGGAAATTGTCAAAGAGAAGTGGCTTGCCCCAAACGGCCCAAACTTGAGCGGCCCTCCGGGAAATTTCCCGCACAACCCAATGATCAGTCTGCTAATGCAGGAAGACATATGTAATAAGGTAGGTTGAGTTTCAACTTTTTAGGTATCAAATTTGAGCTAGTTGAGATAGTTGGCGCTTAATATAATAATGACTGGTCTAAAATATCAGATTCCTAGCGTTAATGTTTTGGGAGAAATCGTACCGAAAAAAAAACATTATTTCCAGAAAACTTTCAAAATAATATGACAAAAAGTTGAAAAAGATGTGCAAATAGACACATTTAGATCCCAAGATCATCATAATGTTCAGTTCAAGAACCCTTAGAAGCAAAGGGAGGCCTATCTGGCAGTTTATAGGTCTTGGGCTAGAATTTGTTTGTGCCTTAATTCAAATCCATCAACAATTTGGGAAACTTCAGATGTCAGCTTCACACTCCGAAAATGTGAAGGCACAGCAGGCAGCTACAGCTTGGTGCCATTCAGCAATATTTCTTGAAGATCTCGTCAGAAAAGTCTTTCAAAGGCTGACAAAGTCTGATTATAACCAGTGGATAGCATCATTGTTAATGGATGTGACCTTCTTTAGTCCTTCCTTGGTTGGCTTCTCGCTTCTGAAGGACAGACTTTTCTCGAGACAGACGTTTCTCTCACTTCCAAGTCTTCAGACTCTAATGAAGTACAGCACAATGTGGAAAGCAAATGCCGATGCACACGCCTTTTGAAGAGCTGCAAACCATTGTTGCTGACTTGAGATTCTTGAAAATAACACTCTGGATTTCTTCATCCCGATGCTTGATCCTCTGGTTCATGTTGAAGATTTAGCTTGCTGCCCCTTTTGATCTTAAAACAACTGGCTGCATCCAATTCCACGAGAACTTGATAGAACGACAAATATTATCCTTAGTTCCGAAGGGTTATTAAGCACCTCTGGTTCATGGACATATCAATCTATTTGCAAGGCAACCATCTTGCATGGTTGAATGGTACAAATTTCCAGGCAGCAAATCTTAGGTTGACTTTGATCCGAGAAATACCAAGCACACAACTTCAATAGAAGCATCTGGTAACTGCTGAAATCATTCAGTGTCTCCTCAACAAATTCCACGTCATACAGGGCCACGGAGTGGATTATGTCACCTGTGGCCGGTCTTAGTGGTAATATTATACCCATGATAGGGTCTGTTTTCACTTGTTAAAATACCCATAAAAATAATTCACCTTTGCTGATAGGGAAATTACACCCTTGCTCTTGGAGTAATTTTACTTTTATTTTTTGATTAATTTGTATCACTGAAACATTTACACTCTTAAAATTTGATACCCCTAGCAGGACTAGTACGAGAGCTGTCTCTAGCCAAATCATGTTACAGACAACCCATCTTACAAAATTTCGAAATTTGCATCGTTTGTTATTAACGGAATAAAGCGCATCATTACCATAAAACTGTATAACAATGGTTGACGTCGAATGTTATACATAACTAGGGTGAAATTCACCTTAAAGTACATTTTAAGCTGATGAATATGAACCTTAGGACAAAATTAATTATAATATTCATGAGGCTATAATGAGTTGTACGACGGGATGTGTATAGCCAACACTGAAATGGATGAGTTTGTGGGAAAGTACATTTTGTCAATTGAACCAAGACATGTGCGCAAGAAGTCACTAATTGCACTTAGTGACTGAGTTATTGGTATTTTAAGCTAATTAGAGGTTAAAAATGTTAAAAGTTAACTCGAGATTTTATGCAAGGGCTTATGTGAAAACGGATATTATTGGTATAAGAATGAAGCTCACTTTGTAGGTCAGAACACCTATTTCCTTTTGTATTCACCAAAAGATCGTGTGCTTGTAGTATCTTTTAAGAACGGCCAATCGGTTATTATCAGCGAATATTGGGTAATTCGAGGTTTGCTGAGAATATGATAAAGTGAGATGTCAATGTCAAACGGATGTATGTCGATGTTTCTTTGTATCAATATATAAAGGACACCTATAGCTATATATTGATACAAATTGGATGTTTCGTTATCAACATTGGGGTTGCAACCATCCCCTTTGTTACAAACAATTCTTAGTTAGAAAAGGGTTAAAATAATAATCACATCTAGAGCTAATACATACCACGTGACAGGAAGCCGTATTCAAATATTACAAATTCGGGCACTGTGTTTTTTTCAAGTGGTTATCAAATTGGTATAATTTTCATCGAATTTCGTTTGTCAATATAAAAGATTTTGCTTCATAAATCTCTAAATATGATATCTGTTCTGCTTGAGACTCCAAAAACGCCGATTGCCTTCCGATTATGACTATAAGTAGACAATATTTTATTGCGTAAAATACTTTATAAATATTAAAAACAATTTTTACTGTATCGCTGCATTTTGCAAATCTAATTTTCCCATAACGATTTTGAACAAAATGAACAGCTTGAAAATTGCGCGGCAAGATAAGTGCCACTCCGCGCACCCTTCGAGCTGAGCGAAGCAACCGCAGTTTTTACCGCAGATATTATAGGAGGAACTTTCCAACTTAACATTGCCAGTCATCAAACTGAATATGCTTACATACACAAACATGATTGCTGCTTGAATTTCACGCATGAAATCTGAAATGTTGCCTCGTGTTCTATTGTTTTAATGACACAAGACTGACTCGTAGCTGTATCTGCATTTTCAACTGTTATCATACCTGATGTGGGTGAAGGGGGTTGTTTAAATATCCTTTTCGATCCGCTTGTAAAAATCTATGAAAGAGGCAGTGGTTCTAGATGCGAGGTACAATAAACCAGCCTGCAAAGGGAAACAATGAGATATTTTAAACATTTAGTCAAATGCAATAATTTTAATAATCAAGATCTTTGACTTTGCCAGATTGATTTGCCTTAAGAAATTGCACATCAGGATATACGGCTTAAAGCTTCCTCTTTAAACTCTGAAGAAAAGTTTGTGTGATATAATCTTTACTATCACCCTAATGTTTCAATATCAGTGTTTTAAATAGAGTATTGACTTCGGTATTATGCCTTCCTATTCCAGTGGATCAAATACGCCCCGAGAGGAACAGGAGACTAGAATATGAATTGACGGCAATTATATTATAATGATCTTTGATCGATATCCAATTTGCCGTGAAATTTATCTTGCAATGAGCCGGTTAAATGCAATCTATGAGAGCTCATCCATTCTGTAGAGAATTCACGTACCATGTACATAATTATCTCTCAGTTACTTTTTCGGTGCTACCATACCTGTCTTCTTTCCATTTACCTTCTTCTCTTGAGAACTTTAGGCGTAAGATCTCCTCAATTTACCGTCCATGAACCTCAAATATTATGCGTGATTCACAAGTACATGATATACCACGGAGCTGAAGTATGCAACCCGATCGTGGTGGTGAAGGATAACAGGCGGAATGCGATAGAGAAAAGGCCGGTTACGTGGATGCAAACTACTTCAAAATTACTGCTTCTACTTGTCTCAGAAAGTATAATGATTGAAAACAAGACAATGATGGAAAATTTGACCTTTAAACTCTTACTGATAAATCTAAGCAACTACATTGTATGAAACTGTTGAAATGTTTTAAAATAAAAAAAAAGTTTGTATAATTGATATTTGACGTATAAATAGGACAGCTTATCTAGTCAATCACGTCTACGTGTAGTAACTGATTGTTTTTAAATTTCTACTCCCAAATTCCAGCTTTCAATAATAATAATACAAGATTATCTTCAAGGTATGCAACCTCCTTGTTGCTATCTTTTTATTCTCCTCGTTCTCCGCGTCCCAGCATGTAAAATGAATAAAATATATCTTTACCGTTAAAAACATCTTCAGCATTACGATATTAGCAGAAGAATAGAGGTATTTTTTATCTTAAGAAACTGCGTTTCTTATTATAAAAAATATGCATTTGCCACAATTTTATGTGACGTTCTTTAAGTATTTTGGTATGGCTATAACTGATGGAAATAGCTGAAGCTATGTGATATTAACCATCTTATGCATTGTACTGTAGGACCCCCCTTCTTTTCAGACTATTAGTATTCAAATCCCACAATATGGCCCCTGAATAAAATGTGCGTTTTGGCAACACGTTTGCAAATGAGTTGACGACTGAAGAAGGGAAAGGATGAAATAGATCCAGATACTAAGGAGGGTGTGACACGTGATATCAGCACTATGGTCCCTCTTGTGAAGAGTGCTTTTACCTCTTTCGCTGGATAGCTATACGGCGCGTCATTTTTGAGTATGATTTTGTGAGTCGTCTGCGTAGTCCACGAAAACAAAAAACAAGGCTTGTTTATGAAGGAAATATCGATGGTGGCGTAGGATGGCAATTCGTCAAAAAAAAATCCACATTTGTTTTACTCCTTTATTCCCAAGCAGGACAGGACATGATTTGATTAGTAACATTTTTGTAATTACCATCACGATGACATGCGGATTGTATACCAGTTTATTTCCACACGTATCTGTTGTCATTTGACCCTTTTGGCTTGTTATGCATTGCATTAAATGCCAATTGCAAACTTTAGAAAATCTGAAATGGATCACATGATAAAATGCAGATCTGAAGAATGGACGAAGAGAACAATGCATCCATGGTTAAGGGCATGAAGAATATGGACGAAGATGAAAATAGACTGAATGGGAATAGATATAAAGTGCCAATATTCCAGTTTAGCCACGATATGTTCAAGCTCATATCTGTAAAAAGCGTTAAAGAGAGTATGGGTAGGGGTAAGGGGGAAAGAGCGGGAAAGCATATGAAATAGGAGAGAGTGTGAAAGGAGAAAAATTAATGAGGAGAGGAGAACCAAACAACCAACCAAAAATGTATTTAAAAGGACTCTTGAAATTGACCATAGTTTTTTTTACTACACATTCCGTAATTTATCAACGTTGTATGTTTTAAACAGACATTATTCCCCAGAATCCAATAGTGCAAAAAACGTTTGATTCGATTTTCATTTTGGCGGATTAGAAGAGTTGCTAACGACACTTGCCGAATGTACTCCAGCAGGAATACAGGCACCGGAACACCAAAAATTGCTTCATAAGTAGTACCTAAATGAATTGTATTGCGTTTGTTGGATCTACTGTAAATATTTACAGGAGAAAATTAGAGTGGTTATATGGACTGGAATCCACATTTGTTTTACTCCTTTATTCCCAAGCAGGACAGGACATGATTTGATTAGTAACATTTTTGTAATTACCATCACGATGACATGCGGATTGTATACCAGTTTATTTCCACACGTATCTGTTGTCATTTGATCCTTTTGGCTTGTTATGCATTGCATTAAATGCCAAGTGTGATAACGTAAATCGAAGATGGTAGCACGTCCATCACTGTTGGACTCAAGAAATTGAATTGCAAGAAAAAGGTCATGGGAAAACTTGAAAACAATCTTTTTACAACAATTATGATGTTTGTCATGGAGTGTGAATGCGTATCCACACATGATTTGCGCAAACCATGTGATTTATGATTCAAATTGCAATGCGGATGTCTCAAAAATGTCCAGATTTGTTTTAATACCACTGTCTTCCATTGATGTTATTTCATTTTCGGTCCACAATCCAAATTTCTTCCGTAAATATTTACAGTAAACCCTTACAAAACAACACAATTGATTTACTTGGTATTCTGAAGCCTTTTCTGGCATTCATGTGTCTGGATTGCAACCGGCAAGTTATCGTTCACCAGCTCTTTTAATCCTCCGTATTTTGGGAACATGACAATCAAATCAAACGTTTTCGCACTTTTGGATTCTTAGGATAACAACTATGGCATACAACGTGCCATACATAGTTAAGCACCGATGTACAATTTGAAATCAATTTGTTATTACAATATTTTTCTGCATGTTGCAAAACTTTTGGTCAGTGTGTGTATATAACATAGGTAACATAGGATAGCCTTAGACACGGGTTATCCGTTCATGAATTTCATTTTCAGATTGGATATATCGTGAAAACGTTCACCAACCATAGATTTAGATAAAATTGAATAGGTACAAACGGGGGGAAAGTATCTCGAAAACTGGCCAAAAGATTATCTTGGCCAAAGCTTATGCTCTCTGCATTTCAATAAACTCGGAACCGGGTCTTTGGAATATAAAATTTATCATATTTCATTTGATAGAGCATTTATTAAAATGCTCGACTCTAGAAGCACGTCACATCGCCTGATTCTGAAAGAAAGTCCAAAGATGACATTCATTAACACCCAAGGCTTGTGTATAGCTATGCAGTGGAATCATAATATTTTAGTTTTGAACACCTATAAAAAGTCCCTCTAAAATGATCATTCTGAACAACTGCTATAAATACCCATCCATTTCTGTATAAGACACATGATTGTAAGCATTTTAATCAACAATTGATCAATGATTTTAAATGGCCCGTACAGGACCTTTACATTTTCCCCTGAAAACCACATATGACTCCCTATTACGATCAACTTTGGGAATGCCCATCTATTTCTGTGGACATTTTTGAGCGTTTTTCAATGTACCATTAATGACCCCAAGATGCCATTTGACCTCAGTTTTCTTAACACCTCTTATGCTCCATACCAAAGGGTCATTGCCTCCAAGTTTAATAAAAAATACTCCATGCATATGTGATAAGAAGCATTTGAAACATCGATGACGGACAGACGAACAAATGATAGACAGATCAGCACATTGACATGACAATATCTCCACAGATTGTATCTGCTGATCTTAAAAAATATCATATACTATTGAAACTTTAACTACAATATTAAGGCTTTTTAATAAAACGTCATGATTAAGTATGACTCAACATGTCGTTATTATGACTATAACGCTTTTTGGATGTGTACGATATAACGAGGGAGTTCAGATACTATTTAGGCTTTGCCTCGAGCACCGTTATGTACTGGTGTACTGCTGAATACTTATAAAGTGGGAAGCAATTGAAAATACAGAATTGTTAAATTAAACATTAAACAGTGTCAATCAACATAAAAAGGCAGGCAATTTACTTCTAAACATGCTTCTCATCGGAATGAGGTACACGAAGTTGGCCTATTTTGGTGTTAAGCGCACGCTTTTCTATTATTGAATTATAAATTTGTTTTCTTGTTACTCTGTAGGAATTCAAATCATTATAAATCGTCAGTGGACGAATATGTTTGTAACACCCTCATACGTGGTTCATTTGCGTTGGATGTTTACTGTTGTTAATTAACATATCCATTAATGACAATGTTTCCATTTCTTTTATTAAAAATGTCCAAGTCTTTCCCAATAAATTTCATTACTTCGAAATCGTTTAATGAGTACGAGTTTCGGTTTCTTATTATTTGAGTCCAACTCATTTAACTTAATAACCAAGAATAAACTTGGATAGTTTATTTACTCCCCCATTCCAAGTTTAACGTCAACGAATAAAGGGTTGTTTGCAGTCTCTGTTACTGTAGTTTCATGTACTGAGGCTTGATTATCAAGAATCACAAACTCTGGCTATTAGATATTTATACAACATAGTGTTGTTTTGGCAAAGGGTATTATAAGTCCGTGTTAGTTACAATGAAAATAGAGTTTTGCTAACCCGCATCATGTAATGATAATAGACAATGCATGGCGAACCCCATAAAACATCCCTTAGGGATTAAAAAACCTCTGGACATTAAATCGTGCGCAGAAAAGAAATTTTGCAATAGCAAAGAAGCCCACGATATGGAAATATGGTAACATACGTTATTCGGTATAATGGTGCGATTACGGTGCCGTGTCACGTAATATGCGTATACGAAAGAGAAGGCAGTAGTTGAGTTTTATTGATACATAGCGGGTAAATACGAGGGAAAATGAAAGAGCATTTGAAAGAAGCATGAATTTCTCTGTTAAAATGGTAAAAAGAGAGGGGACGTCAGAAACGCGGGAACGCATTCGTAGCTCACATAAAATGCACCGAGGTGGATGGGTTATACTGAATAAACACGAATTAAGCTCATTTCGGAAAAAAGTCGGGACTTGCAAGCTTACACAAAACACAAGTGACAGACGAAAATTATGAAGTTAAGTTGAGGTGACACCATTTCACTTCAGAAAGTTCAAATATTGCATAAACTGAAATGACTTCACCCTCCGATTTTAGTTTCTGATCATGTGTTTCGGTTTGTTCTTGTATATTTACCGCTATTTGTGACGTGGTCGTGTTTAAGTTAGAAAGCTGGTCTTCTTCCGAAAATATTTTAAAAAGTGCGAGAAATAGGGTAAAGTGTAAATGGTAAAAATTCCTTTAGAATGACCTACATTAAAGTGGTCTTACAAACAGTCAAATGTATCTCATTATAGTCTTATAAATTACACATAGTTCAACTTTAATCCCCAAAATATATTTTTTTCTTCTTTTTAATGCTTCTTGTTCTGTATGACATTTCATAGCTTAAAATATTTAATATTTAATATCTGCATGTTTTAAAATGGATTTGGCCATTATAGTTCACCTATAACAGCGAGAAATTTCATCCTGGCTTTATCATCTTGTGAATTAAAATATCTGACAGACATGTACAGCTCTAAAATTCAGTGAAAAGGAATGAACAAAATATTTAAAATATATGAAATATAAATGTATATTTTATGGGTTCCTTACAAAATTTACTAACGGTTTCCATTGCGGCTGATTTCAAGGCCGGGCACACACACACAGTACGACTACTTAGCTGCATCGTCTTCAGCAGCTATGGCCGTGAGTTACAGGCATCCGCTAATCGAATAGACAGAGCTAACGGTGGGGATAAACATAACTCAGCGGAAAATCCCCCATTTCAGTTAAATATATGGATGCCTCGAGGTGCTGAGAAATTCGAGATTAGGTTGAAAATTGTGAGATCTCTTCGAGCAGGGAAAATGGAGGTGATTTATACAGGAGCATAACTTGGGCACGCACTCCAAGACGTATGCTGGGTATGGGGCCTTAGTTTGAAACAGGGATATGTTTCAGAAATAAAGGTCTCACATGCAGAGATTTATCTCCTTACTCAAGTTTGTCTAGTTTTGCATGGGAAATCAATGTATATCTCGTTATTCAATAACAAAACCTACACAAACAACAAGGTTTCACGGATTCATTTTCAGTTGCCTCTCGTCCTATGAACAAATTCAATATAACAATGCCAGAACACCTCCTCTGTTTAAATTTAAGCTGCAATTTTTCATGACGGTGTAAAAAAAGAAGTTGTTGAAATGATCAATGCGAAAAATGCATTTTAAAAACCCTGTGGCTGGCCTTTTAGCGCGCGAAAGGCTGATCCATCCTCGTCTTGACTGATGTAAAGAGATTATGGACAAGGAACGAGCATCCCTTCCGATTGGACAACCTTAGGACATGGATCCTGTGCTCCAATCTGCAAGTGAGGCGATAAGACCATGTCCTGAAACCGATACGTATTTATATATAATGAAAGAATGCAAAGGTCACATTATACGGAAAATTTGATGGAAAATGATGGCTTTGGTTGACTCCTTTTGCTTACTCAGATTTAGGCAGCATCATGCCAATGTGGTAATATAGGATTACTCATTTTATGAAAGGATTTTTGTTCGTTGCGTGTGGAGATTTGACAGCGATCATAGTGACTCAAATGTGTTACACTTAAGGCAAATGTAGACTGTTTATACATTATAGTCAAAATGTAGAACGAGGGCTATGGAACCCGACGATTTTTCTCCAGAGACTTAGTTATGAATGGATAAAGTGACTCGTTTGCCCTGTCTCTAGAAACTCTCATGAGAGAGACACAGTGTTAGCACGTAAATGGTAAACGGTCTTTTATGATTTCAAATTTCAAGGTGTGAGTTTTAGAACGTTGTATTCCTCGAATAAAGGTTTGCATTCAATCACTCATGTTAGTGAACGGGATTTGAGCCTGGCACATGTATTTCACACCAAACAATTTAATCAGTGACGTGACTATGACTCAGTGGATGGACGAAGCTTGTAACTGTCCACTTTCAAGACGTGTTAATCTGAGAAGCCAGTCGTGTGACGTTACTCGTCTTTATTTTAAGATCTTACTTTTATGTAGTGTGTTAGTGTGCCCTTTTGAATGCAATACGCTATCTGTATAGTACGGTGCATGCATTTTCCAACAGGCTTGTCTTTAAACCTAACGGATACTAAGGGTAGAGTAATTTGACATGCATTATACGATTGGCGTATTGTTAATAAGAGAAACTCAAATTTCAACTGACCTTAATTCTTTATTCACGATAACCAGAATTTGTAACCAATTAGTATTCGTTCTAGACAACTTTCAAAATATCAGGTGTTTCCAGAAAAACGGACTCAGGGCTTGGCATGCTAAGACTCATATCAATGCATTTTTTGGCAATTGCTGGCTTTTCAGAACTTCCGTAGTGAACTACACTACCTTGATTTGTTGAATAACACGATTACCACAAAAGATGCATAACCGTCCGTAGGGAGGCTTATGAATGAACTAATTAAAAATCATTTAAAGATTTAAATGATTAGGTAATCAAATAATTATCCAATTGTTCGAACAGATTCATGTTTGCTTCTAATTAAATACACCGATTTCCCCAGCAAAGTCGTGAGTGAAAATGTTTAATAATTCACACCATTTGCCGGTGGCTTAAACAAAGATGACAAGGGTGTTCCTTTTTTTCACAAGTGGCAAAGACTCTACGTACCAATATAATTGTAATGAATTTTAGCCATTTAATACTATGATGTGCATTAAAGTTGAGGAGCTCGTGCACATCAGACAATCTTTACAAACAAATCGTGCACTATAGATGCTTATCACAATCAACTGGTAGCCCCTAATAGCCCCTTGAAATCACGCAGGTTTAGTTATGTAGTTTATGTATCTATCAACAATACAACAAAGACTGCCTAAAATATTGCACATAGAATTGTCTTCAAATCACTTTTATTTCATCGTATGCCAACTGAAACAAACTGCACTGAAAACTCTAGAGTGGGTAAGCGACATTTTACGAAATAACACCATATCGTGGTGGCGCCATACAAAGTTAGGATCGCGAGTCATCTCTGGAGAACTACCAACGAGTCAGGGTTTAGAAACAACGTTCTCAGACATGGAACGTGTATCAGAGTCACAATTTTCACAAAGTAGAAATGAAGATAAAACTCTGATTATATTTCATTTTTGAGACAAAATGTTATGCATCCTTACTCTTAAGTCAAACCTTCGAGTCATCGGTTTTCCACGTCCTTTACTGATGTTGCGGGACTGCTTTGCAAGCGTATAACTAAACTGAGAATTTAATATTACATGATTTTTCCTTATCCATTTATGGGCCCCCAAACTGATTGAATACCTCAATCCGCGGGTCCCTTGAAGCGATATTACCGAGTCATATTTATGGGGCTGTTACGGAGGTTTCTTGTGACTAAATGGCAACATACATGCGGCGGCAAAATGAGTTTAATCCTGTAAGTCATATTATACGTCATATATAGTCTGGGCCTGTTTTCATATACAGGGTGAAATAACAATCAGAAAAAAAGAATTGCAACGGGAATGAACATTTTGGAGGACGAATTTGATTGCAATGATCTATATAGTTCTACATTCGCTAGATAGCAAAGATTACACACTCTGCCGATCACAGACAGTCCTATATTCGTTTAACTGATTGAAGTCCAGATTTATCCATTTCTAGATATTTTAATGAAAACATACAAGATTCCATACATGAAAGTAATTTGGTTATACTATACTATAGACATGTTTATGTTATTAATATTTATATCTATTTTAGGTGGTGTTTATTTAACCATACAGGCCATCATTGTAAAGTCTGGAGCCATATGACCTTACGAATTGAAAAACAACTGGAAAACAATTTGTTTAGAATTCTGTCGGTGGCGGTTGTTGAATTTGGTACACACATTCCCTGCAACTGGCGTGAAACTTATTATGGATAGTTTATGGGGTGTTGGAAGTTTTCTCGTATTTTATCAAATTTTGATCTGATCTAAAAATATTTTCTTGAAATATAGCTGCAGGATATCATTGTTGATAATATTTATTACAAAGACGTCATTTCAGTGAATAATTTTTATGCAGAGTCTGATTTTGTTGATTTCATCATTCACTCCAAAGGTAATCTTTCACATCAGGGAGTAACTTGTAACAGCCGTAGTTGACCAATCTTGCCGCAAATTTCCAATTTGTGACATTACACCGACCGACAGAAAAAACATCCTTTCCGATTTCACTAATAATAAACATTATAGTTCCCGTTTCCGGACCTCCTCTTGTAAATTCCAGTACTTGTTTATCAATTCCTTTGTCATTAGATTGACAGATATTCAGATGTATAAACCCCTCATTAATGTAAGATCAGTCTAGGCTGAAGTTGGGTGGGAACTGTGTGAGATTTCGTTTCAATTGTCTTCTTACTTCTGCCGAGTGGGCGGGAAAATTCTTTTCAGTCACTCTACCCAGAACCGAAACCGATTCGGAATGCCATTGTGACATTCCAGCAGAAGATTTTAATGAGGCCAAGATACGGACAACATGAAGCAAACCAATACGTCTTCATGTTTTTCGTATTGCATAAGCCGTCAGTTTCAGCTTCCTAATCGTCTATTGTAAATTTCAGTACTTTGTTCTTTGATTGACATGCAGATATTTAGAAGTGTATCCTTTTTATGTTAGATCAGTCTAAGCTGAAGCTGGGTGGGAATTGGGTGCCAAACGCTTTTCAATTGTCCTGCTAATTGATAAGTGGGTTGGAATTGTTTTCAGTGGTATGGTGCAATCCACCCATAAACTAAATCGATATAGGTTACTATTGTGATGATCAAATAGTGCAATTGTTTTGTTACTTCTGGTGAGTGTGCCAGAACTTCTATTCAGTATTATGGTGCAATCCACCCAGAAACGAAATCGATACGGATTGATATTGTGGTGGTCAAATAGTGCAATTGTTATATTTGTTCTGGTGAGTGGGACAGAACTTCTTTTCGGTAGTATGGTGCAATCCACCCAGAAATAAAAATCGATACGAGTTGCTATTGTGATGATCAAATAGTTCAATCGATTTGTTACTTCTGGTGAGTGGGCCATAACTGCTATTCAGTGGTATGGTGCAATCCACCCAGAAATGAAATCAATACAGGTTGCTATTGTGATGATCAAATAGTGCAATCGTTTTGTTACTACTGGTGAGTGGGCCAGAACTTCTATTCTATAGAATGGTGCAATCCACCCAGAAACGGAATCGATACAGGTTGCTATTGTGATGATCAAATAGTGCAATTGTTTTGTTACTTCTGGTGAGTGGTCCAGAGCTTCTATTCAGTTGTATGGTGCAATTCACCCAGAAATGAAATCGATATGGGTTGCTATTGTGATGATCAAGTAGTGCGATTGTTTTGTTACTTCGGGTGGGTGGGCCATAACTTCTATTCAGTTGTATGGTGCAATCTATACCCAGAAATGAAATTCGATACAGGCTGCTATTGTGATGATCAAGTAGTGCGATTGTTTTGTTACTTCGGGTGGGTGGGCCATAACTTCTATTCAGTTGTATGGTGCAATCCACCCAGAAACGAAATTCGATACAGGCTGCTATTGTGATGATCAAGCAGGAAAATTAGGCTAAGATACGAGAAACATAAAACGACACAATGAAAAAATTGAATTGCTTTAGCTAATATATAGGTGGAAGTTATTGTTGTATGGGTTTGGATATCTCCTTTCCTGCATTCCTTCTATAGCATTTGCCAATGCCGACATTTTCCGTGCAAAGTGATTCCATATCAGGCGCTATCGTGTAGCATTCACAGCTTATACGGGTGACAAATACTCTAAAAGAAAACCCCCAATTTGTCCTTGTGTACAATGTATACACTACGCCGCCACCATTGTTGCGTGATTTCATACCTCTATAGAACTTGCTAATATGTAGTAGTCAGGCTGCAGTCAGTGGCGTGTAATATTAGCTGAGGTTTCCATTAGACAATTGATGAATTGGGAGGGTGAGTATTTCATCACCATTACCTAAATTTCACGGCAAATTTGCTGAAGTCATTTCACCCGGAAACCAAGTCAAATAGATTGAAAAGGTGCGCAAACAGAACGGTCAAAGGGCACCGTCTGTTTCCTTTCCGTCTCATGTGTTTACGGCTTATAAGCCTGGGGTACCTGTATTTATCATAGAGAATATACGAAAAAATGATCATTCTTGATAAATAGTTTTGTCAATGCTGGTTTATTTCCTCTTACAAGCAAAGTGTACAGTAAATTGTTATAGCAACGGTTCTGGGATTTTACAAAGTTCGGTAGGGTATTAATATCAAACTAGTATCCTGAACAAGTAAATGTTATGTATAGGTATGTGTATGTATTTTTCTTCATGTCTGGCACTGGGGTTTCAACGAGTGACCAATACAAAAATCCACCCGGTGATTTGGTGTATTCTAAAATAAACAGACACTCAATAATTTGTTAGATTGTAAACTTAGAGGTCTCTCAACTATCCCATGAATTTTACTCTTTCCAAATAAAAAACAATATGAAAGACACTGAATTATGGAATCAATATAATTTTACTGTTCAGAGTGAGATGAAGAAAATCAATCTCCTTTGTAATTAAATTTTTAACAAAATATTCTTTTTTTAAATAGGCGTAAACCATTTGCTTCATCCATATATTTTATAATTATGATTCTGGCAATACAAAAGTTTGTCAAGGGTATCGCCAGACGTATTTACATGGAACCGCGACTCATTGTATCGTGGTCAGTTTTGTGCCAATTGACTATAATGTGGACACGTATAAATTCAAATTTATCCAATTTCATAGAAAACTTTTTCCTGTCAAAATACTAGAATATATATTGAAAATGTATAAGCTTTCTGTGATATCATTTTGGTATAGACTTGGGTCGTATGATTGCATTACAATACAGACAGCATTTTTGTGTGCATCTCTCTCTCTGTATTCTGCAAAATTCCATCTAATGCGATCGTATTTTGCCTGCATTCATACTATTAAAGAAGACATTCACAGTTTTTACAAGCCCATAAAATCATTTTAATCCATTGTCAGATATTGAATCTGACTAAGTGGAGCATGTTTGGGGTCACACTTTAAATTCAAAACACGCAGCGTTAATAGCTGTTTAGATGGCCCTCTAAAGAATAAAATGTGATTTTTTTTAACGAATTGATTTAATGTGTCAAGGCTAATCCATTCACATTACTGTTTAAATGGATTTTCTAAATTTAAGACCACGCTGTTCATATTTTATGGAAAAACCTTAAATTTGAAGCTTTATAGAGATATTTGCTGTACATTCATTCGAGACAAGCCTCTCGTACATTCACCAATACATTATTTGCTCTTAAAAACGCATGTTCCACTTGCATTTACGGTCGAGCCAAAACATCAATTGCTCTTAAAAACGCAAGTTCCATTCTATATGAATATTGAATCGTGCCTAATGTTAAAGGTTCATATCATAGTTTGCATTTTAATTAGAATTAGAGATAGAACAACAGAGAAAGAAACTATAGGTTTCTTTCATGTCAAGTTTTTGAAAAAAAGTTTTCGCTCGAGAAACCTTTTTTTTTTAATTGTCAAATTTGAGAAAACATTCTTGATTGAAAACGAGGTTTTACAGTCAAGAAACCTCTCTGTTTTATTGTGCAAAATACCTGCCATGTAAGTGTATTATAAAATACGTCGTTTAACAGAATTTGTTCAAAGAAAATAATGTAAGTTATAAAAAACGTTTTCAAATCTTACGTTCAAAAACAAGAGCCACATTATGCTGATGATCTCACCTGCGACAAATACACCAAAAGGGATAGGAAGTGTAAATCCCATTGGTAGAAGTTGAAAAAGCATGATCTTGCATAATTGCCGATATTTGCATAAGGTTCTCATGGAAGTTTCTAATTTTTGCAGGAAAAGAAGATAACTTACTATGCTACGTGCTGGCAACACAAATTCCACGGTTGAGTGATTCCAGAGAGGGCGCAAGTCCTGAGAATCACAGCACAATTTTTTTTTGAGACACACTGTATGTTCATGACATTCTTAGTCATGTAAAATGCACTATAATATATACACAAACATATGCCGTTAATGATTTTACATAAAATGAAGCCAAGATAGAATAATGATTTTTCGTTAAAATTGAATCAAAGTTAAGTGGTTTTTTTTTTTAGATTTTCGTCAGTGTCTTCTAATAGTAAATGCATTTATAACATGATATAACATAAACATTTTGATCTGCGTGGTGGCAAATACCGACCATTTTCAGGTCATGAATCACTTCGCAAATTTGACATAATTGACCCATTTTTTAAAAACCTACTTTTTAAGAAAGCGACAATCCAATAATAAGCTCTGTTTATTAGCACATGAGAAAGATCGCATGTTCAAAATAGCCCGCCTAACTCAAACCGTATAAGGTTATACATTAAAGGGGCACTACCTGATGCCCAGCTTCAACCGCACCATTTACACCATCAAATCCGAGAACTTGGTATCATTTAAAACTTGTATTTTTCTCACTTCATGTAGAAAATATTTTGGCAGATTTCTTTTCCATTACGATGGTACCTAAATATGAAATGTTAACGGTTAGGCGACGAAAATAGAAAAAAACCTGTTTTACGGGCCCGACCGACCCCTATTTTTCAGTTTTGCAGATTTTTTTTTTTTTTTAGTTTTTCCAAAAATCATGTAAAATCAGTTTTATCAATTTTGGCAAATTTTTCTTAGAAAATTTGTTTGTAAATTTTTTTTCATTTTTTCTCTTGATTTTTCAGATTTTGGGCTATTTTAAGCCAATTTTGAGCTCCAGAAAAGAAAAAAAAAGAAAAAAAGAAAAAAATTCTCCCGACCGACCGACCCTACTCGAAAGGTCCGCTCGCCCGTAAAACAGGGTTTTCTTTTTTCGTCGCCTTACCGGAAAATATTTCAACAGCCACCTACGGGCTGTTGTAATACACATAATTACCAATCACATTACAATGGAATATCGAATTCAATTGAAATTTTAGAATTAAGGTATTTTAGCGATGTCCTTTCATAATACATTTACAATTATATGTCCAAATGAGATACCTTTGACTTGCATTGAATAATGATCATTGCTATGCGGTCAGTAATAGGGATCGCAGAATTAAGGTGATAAAGGTCTACATACTGCTACACAGTGTAGTGGCTACTCGCTTCCTATCTCTTGAGATGCGTATCAGATCTCACGATGATACTCTAATATGCAAATCATTTTATGTGGGATCTATTTTAAGAAGTCATAGTGCTTTTTTTTAAAGTTCATACAAAGTTAAATATTTGTTGTTACAGCTCTTGCTATTGGCAATGTAATTCCACGCGGTGAGCAGAGCCATTTTCTTAGAACACAATATTCATTGCTTACAACATATTTGGCAGTCGTGCTATCTACCGAAGATAGCACCTCTGATAAAAGATTTAAAAATAATAGTTATTTGAGGTAATTCATTTAAAGTTAAAGAGATATTTAAAGAAAATTTGCTTTATACGCTATACTTTGTTTACGAACCACTCAGTTTGTACTCAAATATATCTTTTAAAAGTACGTCATTATTGAAAGTAGATCATATTGTCGAGTAGAAAGAACTGTCTAAACGAATTTCTTTGGAGGCTGTATATAACAATCTTACATTACAAAGTAGCCGTCACTTGTGTGAAAGGGTTTTTAATCAAAACGTATATCATATCAGGCTAATTTAATCTCTCCCTCGACGCGCAGTTTCATTAATTGCACAGGACTAAGTCATCCATCATGGAGTGTCAACCGGCCTTGACTTGCTTGAGTCGGAGACTAAACAGACCGTTTCCGATTGCCAGACGACAACTTACGTATATGGGGCAAGTGATTGATGTAACCATTCAGAAAAACATGCTTTTAACCTTTTTTTATTTAAGATAAAAACCTCTGGTAAATTATAAACTCCTCATATATCCACACATTATTATTTTAATATGAAAAATAGTTAAAATGTATCTATATTTTTGTCTTAGTACAGTCCAGGGTAGTAAAGGTTAATTTCGATAAAGTTGAAGAATCATGGTAATTTAATTTGACAGATAAACCCCAAATTAAATCATCCAGACGTGTGAAACGTATTTATCTTCGTGACACAATATGATCAAGGGTTTTGACGCTAACGCCGTATAAGTGACACGTTACAAATTGCAAGGGGAAATGACTAAGGTAGCGCGGGAAATATTTTGGCGGGAAATGCCTATTGGCATTTTACTTACGGTCATCATCGCTCGGTATTCAAAAAATGGAATGTAATATGCTACTGTGTTTAACAGGCATGAAGGATAGTATGTAGAAGAGGTTATACGGTCAAAACAAAGGTTGTCAATATTATTGCTGAAGAATGGGAGGTTTTAATGGTATAATAAATATATGTCTAAGATAATCGACTCGACAAACAGCAGGGAAAGGACAATTTCTACACTTTCTTACATGTGTATGTGTGGGTGTGTGAGGGTGTGTGATATGTGTACATCATTTCTGTATACATTATGTGTGTATATAATTCATTAAAAATAAATTTCACATGTTATTTCGCATCACTCCAGTTTCCCATTAATTTCATCAGATGCCAATTTAATCGGACGATATTTTTTTTTACTTTAAAAATGTGCACTACTAAAATTTTACTCTTCAAATAACTAATGCATAGCGCCACACCAAATCTATTGCGCTAATTGAAGTGTATTCGTAATTAATAAGATGCATACAGTTCAACGCAACCCTCAGAATTGAAATCAAGTAGATCACACCAAGCAGTGAAGTGGCCTGACACCATTTCATGCCTCCAGATTTCAAACTGCGCCGCATACATGATGTACCTATGTGCTAAAAACGGGGTTTGGGGGACTAATGAATCGTGCTAGATAATTAGGGTTAGGTCTTGTGTTCTAATTCTTACCCGCGCTAACTTCAAGCTTATGACACGGTGCCGATCCCTTGTTGCCCTAGCTTCCTCCCCTTTGTGGGTTTGATCATTGGCTAAAATCGTTGAAATAGTAACTAATAGGGAAAGGTGTCAACTATTAATAATAATACTTCCAGTGTAATTATCATCAGTCTCAAAACCATTGGTGTATTGTACTTCTTTTATATTTTATGGGTCGGGATGTATGTGTATATTGGTCAACCTTGTTCTTAGTCCTGAGAGAGAAGAGAAGATGGCATTTTATCGAGGACATATTGAGCGCAAAATAATGATTATCGATGATGAGCTTGAAATGGCGTGTAATAATTAGAGTGCAACTGAACACGTACCACAGCGAATAGAAATATACATGGGTACAATACAATGGAATTTTTTTGCTGTAATGCAATAAAACACTTATTAATAAAAGAAATAGTTCGTCTCATTATGCAAACTCGTCAGTCAATATGTATAAACTTATAGAACAGGTGGCCTGATTCGACAGCTGATTGATGGAGCACAGTCCCTGCCTGACCTCCTGCCTACGTACGCCTTCTATCCTATCATGTGTAATCAAGTTTGAAAGATTGCTGTCATTTATCAATTAGCAGCGGATTACAGAGAAGCAAAAAAGAGAGTGATGATAATCTCATTATCTTTTATAAGAGCTCCTACATCTTTAAGAGCAAAATTGAAAGTTGCATCGTTTATTAACATTATGTTTAAAACTAGGATAAAAGATAAGTCGTCTGTAGTGGGCGTACCTAATATATAAAACACTATTATACTCGTCATGTGTGTTACTTGTTCAAGCTTATTTTGGTGTTCCTATGCGGAACATTTGCAGAATGGCACTTAAATGTAGCAAGAAATTTACAATAGTTGAATCAAGTCCAGGTGTTTTGTTCAAAGAAGCACCCATAAAATTGATCTCCTCAGAATCACCTCTTTTGAGTGTAACGTTTAAGGTGGTATGGACCATTGGATTGTACATAGAGATCTTAACATATAAAAGTTGTTGGGGGTAATGATTGTGCATCCCAAACTCTGTGCAAACCCGATGCTGTTATACAACACTTTAAAGATAACGTCATTCAATGTCAGGAGTTTCTAACATAAGTAACCCTTAATGAAATGTTTCCATTATAACGCACTTGTTCTTTTTAATGTGAAGATTCATGATTTCACTATTATGAAAATGTCCTTGATTTATGATTCCATTAAAATACACATATAAACTAGAATTGCGCGTTCTCGGGCTCTTCGCGCTCGACTATATTTAAAGAATATAGCTGTGGGACACGCCCCCATCACAGGGGATAACTTCTCAGTTCATTGACATGTAATGGATGATATGACCCATGTTTTTGAGAGTACCATTGTGTGTACAATGCCCAGATAGCACACGCTATGGAGTTACAATATGCTCATCAACCAAGGGCAACATTTCAGTGAGTTGTACTTGTACATGCATTGACATGAACTGATCTTGTGTATTCTAGGTACATATATTATACAACAACACTCAGGGGTGTGTTTTCTAAATACGCTTGTGAATGAAAGATATTGCTGTGCACAGGAGTCGATACTTCATTGCCTCATAGGGACAAGCAGTTTTTTGAAACTTTTTTTTCTGTAAGTGAAATTTTGTAATCTCGGTGCAATGGCTGGTGTTAAAATATATTGAGAATCTATTTGCTAACAGGGGCACTCACCTATGAAATGGATTTGGCTGTATAAAGGCTGCATTTTCAAACCGTGGTTATTTCCAATTAAAGGTTGATGCATGAGTATGGTTGATGCTAACTATATACTGTGTTATATCATCTCTCTAATATACGAGAGGGTTTCCTATGATCTCTGAGTATTTACACTACAATATTAAGTACTAACATCATCGCTAAGCGATTGTGTCTTTTTAAAGATAATTCTTGTTTATAACTGTTTTTTTTTTCTTCAAAAATATGTTTGTTCCCGATGTCCCGCTATTATAATTTGGATTCATTGGGTCACTTGTTTTCTACAAAATATATTTTTACATATAAGAGGATATAACTGAGATATTGAATGATAGATTTTGTTTGAATAAGTAATAAATAAGAGTATCAAGCATGATTTCCTTAGAGAAAATTTAAGTAATACAGACTAGTAACACTGAAGTTGGCTACAATCACCCACATTGCTACATGTCTCTTTTTACAAGTATTCATATATATAGCAAGGATATTAATTTGGCGCATAAAATGCCTAATAAATTAGATCATTTAATGTTAGATTCTTAGACTTCTTTACAGGCGGATGAATTCGCAACCGTACCACTTTAAATGTCTCCTTCCTGGCCATATCTCTACATTTAACGTCTCTCGCAATTAGCAGGTACGACCCAGATAGATCTCACTATAGGGTTTATAGATCACTAATAATCCCAACTTGTGTCTAATTTAAAAGTTTAACTTCTTGACTTTAAATAAAGAATTGGGATAAACATTAACAGGAGAAAAATCAAATAAACAACTGGTAAAATAGCACAGCGGATTTGTTTAAGAATTGCTGGCACACGTGATGATAAAAATTCTCTGAAATGCTATAGGGCATTGCAGATTTCTCACGTTTCTCGGTGAGGGGGGGGGGGGGGGGGAATGAACGGTTACATAAGGGGGAAAGCTGAAAATCTGCTCTAATCTTGTCTGCCATATTAAATATTCACATGGTTTGATCCGATTATGAGAATTCAATATCTATAATTCGTTTATGAACAACCTATGGTCTAATCTAGATGAACATTTTTACCAATGTCTGAGCAATTTTATTTTTACCCCATCACAAACGCAACCAAACAGACCATTTTTTGTGGCTATTTTCAGCATTTTCACTCCATATCTCAAAAACCATAGATCGTACATGATCACACTATACAACGTTGAATCCATATAACCAGACGAACAATTTGATATACTTTTCAACAAGATCTGAGAAATTTAAGCTTTACCTTACCCGCCCCCCCCATTTTACAATGTTACATTCCATTTCCGCCTCACCATAAAAAAAAATTATGCCCTATTTCCGAAAATCTTTCTTTGGATTTGCCCTAACTCTGTGCCGTGTTTCAGACATTTATCATCAAATGCACATTTCTCCACGTTTGTCACAATCTGCTCTGCTAAAAGTCAGCAATGGTTGTCTCTGAAGGTCTGATCTTTAACCTCTTACCTTCCACTTCTCTTTCCAAACACCTAAAAGTAATTTCTGCCTCTAACAGTCAGACATGTGATGGAACAGTTTGGACCTTTCCAGCAGAGCAAAAGCTATAGACGCCTTGGAGGTACAA
The DNA here is from genome assembly GCA_023653785.1 of Ophioderma brevispina. Taxonomy (NCBI): domain Eukaryota; kingdom Metazoa; phylum Echinodermata; class Ophiuroidea; order Amphilepidida; family Ophiodermatidae; genus Ophioderma; species Ophioderma brevispina. The sequence goes on from JAMKCH010085297.1 coordinate 110,070, forward strand.
GCCGTCGATATTTGCCAAGTAGCCACTTGACTCGCTCGTGGAGTGTGTCAACGTGAAAGGCACACGCTGACCAAGGAAAAAAATCAGGGTTTTTAAATTTTTTAAATGCAGGTACGTTGTGGTTTAACATGATATGCGTACCGTGGAACGCTTAGAGATAATTTTAGTTTTTTCCTTTCTCGTAAATGATTCAAGTTACATACCACTATTTGATAAACACCTAACTTTTAAATTCAATCCTTAATATTGTTTGGTGTTATCTGGTATTTGTATCTGTTGAATGAAATGAAAGGCGATGCAAAAGTCCGAATGATAATGTGTTTTGCGTGTCTATGTAATCACCTGCTTTGAATCTACTTTGAAAGGCCGAGTACTTTGCGTTTTTTAGCATATTTGTATACATCCATGAGACATTCTCAAATCAGCATAGGTCTGAGGGGGGGGCCTATACTACGAATACTCAATTGTATATAGATATTAGATCGATTAGCTTATCGATAGCAAACACCACACAAAACAAGATATATGGTATGCCACAGTATAAGAAACCTGGGTTCCCGCTTTAAATGATAACCACACGTAGAGCCTATACAATCAGCTTAGATTTGTAAACATCGTGGAAATAAAAGTAAGTTCATGCTACTCAGTCCATCATTTTAAAGTTTTGTTAGCGAAAGCAATCCCCTAGAACATCTCTGAACGTAGCTTTAAGTAAGGATGATGATGATGACGATGATGATGATGATGACGATGATGATGACGATGATGATGATGATGATGATGATGATGATGATGATGATGATAATGATGAAATAGATGATATTCCGTGATTTCAATTCATTCTAGTAACTAAATCGTAGAGTGTTGCGGTTTATTATGGTGTATGACATCCGATTATCTTGAAACGAGATAATTATTTCTCTTCGCTAGGATAAGGTAATATTCAATAAGTTAGGTAATGACTTTAAATTTGACATCAAGGCAACTTGGCGGGAAAAATCATTGATCTGGGACTAGGTGACCATAAAATAAAATGTTCTCTAAAATGTTGTTTGTTTTTATAAACGCTGATGAGAATCTCAAGGGCAACAAATAAGCCTAACTTATGCAAATATTCTACTTGAAAGTCAAGAATACTTCATTTTTCAATCAATGACTCGCCACTAAGGTTTTCCAATGTTAATAGGCTAGTGCACATTATTCAATTTACTAACCAAGTTGACAGGAAAGGATCTAAAAGAAATACAATAGTGTTTCATCAATATGGGATTATTTCAAAACGAGAGGTTCTGTTCTAAGTTCTATTAATCGCCTATTCATTTGAATGAAAGCACCATATATGACACTATGAATAGAAAGGTTAATGTTCGCTACAATTCTGAGAATCTGAAAGTGCTGTTTAATTCAAACTGGAAAGCTTTTCTTACAATATGAAAACAAAAATGAAACGCGCGACAAAAAACAACGCCTGCATGATATTGCGTGCCAAGCTATCACTATGAGCTAATAAAAATAACAAATTCCATGTACAGGTCAATAGCTTTCATTCACCATTGTATTGAGCAAATACATCACCTTGTCTTTAGTGTGATTATGATACCCAGGAGTGCATGCTCAGATGCTGTTAACCATGTACCCAGACGGGACTGAAACTGGCTATTGGTAGATTAGCAGCCATACCACATAGTGTATATGACCTATGCCAAGCCAATATAAGTTATTGTCTAACGGATAACACGCAGAAGCGTGTTTATCTCACGTTATTCCGTGGATATACATGATTTAGCAGATTGGCATAGATACTGCTACTGACCGCTTAAATATATCTACCAACAAAACGTTGGCAACGTAAAAAAACCCCACGTTTTAAAAAGAGTACGAGCCATATAAAGTTAATAAATATAAAAGATAGCACCAAAGTATACTCAAAGTTGCGTCGGCCCCATTGGCAAAACTTGGTTCCATTTTTTCTTTTCCGAATCCTTTGTTGATCCTTTCCACTCCCTCCGAACGTCCATATTTCATTAAATGACCATCATCATTTGACCCAATTGGTGATTTAAATAATTCCAACTGCACCTGTTTGTTTAAGGTTATATTGACAGCTGAGTTGGAATTACTATTCCTATTTCTTGTGTCAAGGCCGTCTGTTCTGAATGAATACTTTCAAGTTGATCATTACTTGTTTCGTTTGTTTCTTGCTTGATTTTTAATTGTTGGGATTGATCTCTTCAGGAGTTCAGAGACCTCTCTCTTTGGTAGGAAGAGATACGAAAGAGAAAGGAAGGCATGAAATCTATACATTTTATATGTAGGCTGTATGGAGGTTGATAGTGGGAAAAGGGGCATTTTTCTTTTGCTTGCAGAAGAAATGGGCCCAAGTTTGCAATGGGGCAGACGCACTTGAGATAGCTGGTGCATCTTTCGATTATTAACTTCTTGGCTCGTACTCTTTTACAAATTGGGTTTTTTTACGTTGCCAACGTTTTGTGGTAGATTTCCTTATTTTTGAACTGAAAGGCGATGCAAAAGTCCGAATGATAATGGTTTGTGTCGCATGTCATCACCTTGTTGAATTCTACTTTGAAAGCCGAGGACTTTGGTTTTTAGCATATTGTTACATCCAGAGAATTCTCAAATCCAGCATAGGTCTCGAGGGGGGGGGGCCGATACTACGTACTTAATGGATATTGAGATAGAGATCGAGAGGCTATCGATAGCAAACCACCAAACAAAACAGATATATGGTATGCCACAGTAAAGAAAACATGGGTTCCCAGCCTTTAAATGATAACCACACGTAGAGCCTATACATCAGCTAGGATTGTAAAAACATCGTGGAAATAAACAGTAAGTTAATGCTACTCATGTCATCATTTAAAAGTTTGTTTAGCGAAAGAAATCCCCCTAGAAACATCTCTGAACGTAGCTTTAAGTACTGATGATTATGATGAACACGATGATGATGACGATGATGACGATGAACGATGATGATGATGATGATGATGATGATGATGATAATGATGAAAGAGATGAATCTTCCGTGAGTTCAATTCATTCTAGTACACTAATCGTAGAGTGGTCCGCGGTGTTATTATGGTGTATGAACATGAACGATTATATTGAACGAGCTAATTATTTCTCTTCGCTTGTATAAGGAAGTAAGATCATAAGTTAGGTGAATGACTTTCAAAATTTGACATCAAGCACTGAGCGGGAAAAAATCATATGTAGTGGACCAGGGAACAAACAATAAAATGTTCTCTAAAAATGTTGTTTGTTTTTAAAACCGTGATGAAGAATCTAAAGGACAACAAAATAAGCGACTTGATGCAAAATATCTAACTTGACAAGTCCATTAATAATTTGCATGTTTCCCAAATTAATGAATCGCCCTCTACCAACGGTTTTCCAATGTTAATTAGGCCTAGTCACATTATTCAATTTACAACAAGGATTGAAAGGAAGAAATGGATAATAAAGAAATACCATAGTCGTTTCATCAAATAGGAGTATTCAAAAACTGAGAGGTTTCTGTTCTAAAGTTCTATTAATCGCTATTCATTGACTGAAAGCCACCTAATAATGACACTTATGAATAGAAAGGTTAAGTTCGCTACTATTATGAGAATCTGAAAGTGCTGTTTAATTTCAAACTTGGAAAGCTTTTCTTACACAATAGAAAAACAAAATGAAACGCGCGCAAAAAACACCCACGCATGCATGACAATGGAGTGCCCAGCTATCATTATGAGCTAATAAATAATATAACAATTCCATGTACAGTTCAGAGCTTTGCTTAACCATTGTATTGAGCAATACATCACCTTTGTATTTTAGTGTGATATGATACCCAGGACGTGCATGACTCAGTGCTGTTAACACGTACCCATCCACGGCTACGGAACTGAAGCTCTTGGGGAGATAGAAGGCCAGCTACCACATAGCTGTATATTGGCCATGTCCAAGCCCTACTAAGTGATTGTTAACGGAATAAACACGCAGTAAGACGTGGAATTCACTTATTCCGTGGAATACAAGGACTTGTAGCAGTTGGCAAGAGTACTGATATGACCGCTTAAATATATCTACCAAAAAAACGGTGGCAACGTAAAAAACACAAGTTTAAAACGAGTAAGAGCATAAAGTTAATTAATCTAAAGATAGCACCAAGTATACTCAAGGCGTCTGCCCATTGGCAAATTTGGTCCCATTCTCTTTTCCGAATCCTTTGTTGAGAACGTCAAATTTAATTAAATGAACCATCATGTCAAGGGACCCAGTGTTGATTAAAATAATTCCAACTGCACTGTTTTTGTTAGGTTATATTGACAGTTGAGTTTGGAATTAGTATCCTCTTTTGTGTAAAGGCAGTCTTTACTGACTTGAATAGTTTCAGTGATATTACTTAGTCTCGTTGGTTCTTGCTTGATTTTTAATTGTTGGAGATGGAAAATCTTATTTCAATGATCAGAGACCTCTCTCTGTGGTCGGAAGAAGAGACGAAAGAAGAAAGGAAGGAAGGGAATAGATATACTTGGTTATTTAGGCTGTATGAGGTTGATAGTGGGAAAAGGCATTTTCTTTTGAATTCGCAAGAAGAAATGGGACGCAGGTTGCCAATGGGGGCAGACGCACTTGAGTATACTTGGGGCTATCTTTAGATTAATTAACTTTATAGGGCTCGTAATATTTTTTTTAAAACTTGGTGTTTTATTACGTTGCCAACGTTTTTTTTGGAGATTTTCCTTTATTTTGGAACATAAAAATAGATTGTGCAGTAGAAGTTGGTCAATTTTCAAGGAAAATCCGGTTCGCGCAACAGTTATACACTTTAGTTGAGGTGTGGATTATTACATACGTTGTGTTGTATCGCTGTCGACCTGGAAAGTGAGTGTTATTTTAATTTATTATCCATGGTGAATTATTTTTAAGCTAAAGTAGTTACAATTTAGTATTGAAACACATGTTTATAATAAAGTAAAGTATTAAAAAGTCGATGATTGTTGTTCTCTCGAGATAATCAGGTATGGTTTTGGCCTACGTCTATATTGTTTAAAATGATCAATAAAATATGAAAGAGCTTGAAGTCCATGGGCTATCAAAATTAATATTATATATTATACTTAGTATACATAAAAAAGACTACAGTGCTTTTCGACGTGTTACCTCCGTCAGGTTAGTGCAGATATTCAGATTGAAATTTCTGCAATTTTAGGCCTTTTCACAAAGAATAGAATTAAAACAAAAGAGGTATAAAATTGTGCAGATGTATTTTAGTCCTTTGATTGATAATAATTATACACTGTTATTTGCGTTTAAAGAGAAAGAAGAGTTACTGTCTTTGCATTCAGTAAGGGGGGGCGGGGGGGGGGGGGGGAAAAAAACCGGGATTTTTACCAAACGAGACCACCGTATGACAAATTCTATTGCATGACAATACAGGAAAAACCACCTTGTAATTTCTAAAGCTTATTAATTTTATAAAGATCCATTGTCAGATCACAGAAACCTTTAGACTGGCTAAAAAACTCTGGAAAAACGCCCCCGTATAAAAAAGAACCCAGAGAAGCATTCTTGTACAGCCTACCTAACATAAATGAAAAGAGAATGAACACCAAGAATCGCCAATATAAGATTTAATGCCGAATAAGTGGCGGGCTACCACACCAGCTCCGATCTGACAACAACATACTATCCAAAGTAAAATCAATTATAAGTATATGGATTACACCGCTGCGCCACGGAGGAAGAGTGACAGAAAAGACTTGATTTTGTGATATCAGGAATGCTAGTACTTGATGGATCAGTAATGTTTAACAAAGCGAAGCCGTTAAGCTAATTTTCTTTGCATGGAAGTCAAAATATTTTCAGATGTACGCAGTAAAGCACCACTTGTGATTCCAAATGTAAATAGTACTAAATTCTTGCCAAAATGCATTCGTAATAAAGGCTGTAGGTCTGTGAGGACCGTTTTTTTATGTGTCTTTATTGCCCGACTAATGATCGTTTAAAAGAAACCGTTTGAAAAACATCCTAAACTCGTCGTTTCCGTTTCGTAAGTTCATACCTTGGTCATGATAAGGCGTCCATAATTACATGTAGGATTGTTGATGACGAATGCGCGCATAATGTTTTCTCGAATTATTTAAGCCGTTTTTAATAATTTCACTGGTTTTTCTTATGATTTTCGATTCAAAATATTTAAACTCAACTTGATTATTTTATAAATTGTTTTCATTTCCGGTCCTAGAGTAACAGTTTTTTGACGATAGAATATTTACAAATCCCATTTGTTATTTTTATGAAGATGCAATTATGTAAAAATCAACACTGCCCAAAAAAAAACTCTTGATGTTGCCCGATCTTGACAATAACTGATACTGCGAAAGGCATATATAAGGAAAGATTGGAAATGTTTGAACTAAAGATGAATTTAGTCATTCTAATAAACTTCAAGGCCAAGGTGACCGTAAGAAAGAAAATGATGCGTACTCTCGTGTAATTATAATGTGCTAAAAGTCGTGGGCTACCGCTGGACACGAACCCCGACAACCAAGAACTATCCAACAGTAAACATCAATAACCAGTCCCACACCTTAGACCGCTCGGCCACGAACGAAGCTTATAGCATGCAACCCAAATTGTAGATATGATAGTATTGATGTTCAAGTGTGATGTGAACACAAAAAGAAATTCCAGTTTTTCCGTTTAAACGTAATTTTCTTTGAAAGAGTGAATTTACTACTTACATTATCACTGAAAGGCACATCATGAGGATAACTAGAAGCGAAATTATGTATTAAGCTTGGCGGACCCTATCCATTCGTAATAAAGGCCCTGTAGGTCTGTGAGACCACTGTAAAAGTTTCGCCAACGTTCACTAATAATCATTATAAGTGACAGCTTGAAAGTACCTTCTAATATCCATCGTTTCCGTTTCTTATTTCATATGTTGCACATGAATGAAATGTGTCGCCAAAATAACTTTTGGGGGTTGTGTGAAATACATTGCTCTGCTTGTTATATTGCGAGAGGTAAGTGATATTGAGATATACCACCTGTGCTATTTCTAGTCAAACGCGGACAAACAAGGGAAGTGTTGTTTCTGATAATAGACTCAAAGGTTGTTGGTCGTGTAACCGTTTGTATCACAGCGGCTCGTTTTAAGCTGTTTTGGCTTTTTTTTTGGTGTTTTTTTTTAGTTTATTTTAAACGCTGGTGGACACATACCGTGTGTCTTAATAACCAAACGGTTGGAGTTAAATTGTTTCGGATACGGGCCATGAACTTTTAGGATCCTGTAGCAGAAGGCAGAAATAAACAAGCCATAGCTGATTCTTGAGGCTAGTATTTAATGTTTGAGGAGAACACATATCAAAAGTCCCAAAGTTTTCCCTTGTGCTAATTGAGTAATAAGGGGTGGGGTGGGGCGGTAAGCTTTATACAGGGTCCCGGTGAACAAAAATTAAAATGATTCAAAATGAGCTAAATCTAGACTTTGTATCCAATCTAGTCTCTGTGATTAAGAAACAGTTATAGTTTGTATAGCTTTGGACCTTTAGGTGTGGGACAATACAGCAACAAAGGTTCAGGTATAATACGTGGAGAGGAACTGTTTAAAAACAGGCCAATTGTAATCAAACTTAATTCCAAATATTAGTACGCGTCATATTATAGTGAATGAACAAGATAGTCACTACATGACTAGCATCTTTTTAATATGACCTTATAGCTATGATGCAGGGAATTAGACTATGTTATTGGTTTGTATTAGCAAGCCATTGTTACATCCAAACAAGGCCTACCTCATGGTTTCATCAATTAGTTACTTCTAAAAACCGGCTAAAATAAGTGTACTTGTATAGTTTAGTAATAATGGTAGCAGTTTATTATGGCAGTAGTTATAAGGCTTAATTTTTCGCTCTTGAGAATAATTTTAGAGGTGGAATTGGGCATATAACCAGCAAGTGGAAAGGAGAAGGTTATTTTAGATTAGTATGATCTGAAAATGACAATCTTTATACGCTCATTTTCTCGTAATGATAAAAAGAAGCACGAGAAGCTGGATGGGAGTTTAACATACTTCACAAAGTAGAAGTAAGGTCCAGCGGATTAACAACAGACTTGAGAACATGCTCAAATTCCTTGGGCTGGAGGAACACAAAGAAGGCAATGGAGTCCTGCATCAGACAAAAAAATGGTCTATCGGCTCCTATACATTGGGGCTCACATGAAACGAAAAGAAGTTGGAGTTGTAGGGTGGGATGAAGAAAGGAAACATAAATAACTGCCATGACATGTTACGTATCTGCCAGTGGGTAAGCCGCGGGGGGAAGGGGGGAAAGTCCCCCCGACCGAGAGGTTTTGTCGGTACAATTAAACGGTCGTCGGTTTTTTGTTTGTTGAGCGCGTGGTGCATGATAGGCTTTGAAAATGTGTTATCTAATAAATGCTTAATTGTCAGTACTACTATAGGGCTTTCCATCTTCCTCGAGTCAGTGACGTTCAGTGTTGGTAATGAATAGTCGCCGCATTTAAATCGCGAGCGTTGAGTCAAAGCGCCGACCGACGCACGCGCGCGTACAAGGCGGTGCGAAAAATCTACACGCAAAAACAACTGTATGATCGCGTTGACGGCACTGACTCGAGGAAGAAATGGAGTATACTCCCCATTATTATCTTTGCGAAAATTGTCCCCCCCTTTTCCCCCCCCCCCCAAGGATAACCATATGAGTTACTGGCAAACTGGAGAGGGAGGGTTCTCGGGACACAAGGCTCAACCCACCACTCACCGTCCAAAGACGGGGGCAGTGTTGGCTACTAGGCTTGGAAAGATGGATTACAGGTCGTAGTATATAAAAGCCTGGGAGTGTTATTATGAATACCACAATACTCTGCCGTCCTAAAAAAACGTTGATGCAGATCAAAGTCAGGAGGTGGCCACACCCGGTCATGGGTTTTAATCATATAAACCCACAAAAAGATCCCAGATCCAGATGATATAGAATAATATACAAACCCAAACCACACAATACACAAGCGCGTTATTTCTTACCATAACATAAACATCCCACCTGAACACCGGTTTGAACTATAGTTAACAGCATCTGCCATATTTAACATGTTTTAAAATGAAGTCCCAAAAGTGCTTGAAAAGGATGGCCTGGAGAGGACCTTGGAAATCGAGTACGTGTAATCAACTACGATGAGAAAGTACTCAAGTACAGTCACATTATAAAATCCTCGAGTAAAAACATTGATGGGTACATGTAGTGCAAGTAATTATGCAGTAAGTGGCCCGTCACAATGTCAAAGAAATTTTTTCCTTCCCGATGTACGAGCTTAAGGAGGCGGGAACTTAGAGAACGTCTGCTCGCTTGACTAAAAACAGTACATCTAGCCGAGATGGTCATTATCTCCTTTCGGCATACTTTGTATTTCTAAAACCATTAACGTGAAAAAGCTGGTAAAATATATTTGATTAAATTGGTGTCTAGGTAGGCCCTAGATCAGTTTATGTATGTCATGCTGCCATTTTAGTTGGAAGCGGAAAGCATGCAACCTGATATTCATAAAAATTGACAGTACGCAAGCAGCAATTGTCCAATGTGGTCATATCTGGACCAGCGGGTGATCACGATAAGGTAATCCTTTTCAGAACAGTGCATTTAAAAATTAGGTCATGCAATTCCTGCGAATAAGTCAAGAAAAATACGCATTTGTAATTATCGGTCCGGGTAAATTACCAGATCTGGAAAAAAACGTTTGGCTTGTTCTTTTAATAATATTTCGTTAACGTAACTTTATTTCACTTCTGAGTAAATGGGTTTTATATACAGGGTAAGTAAAAAAACTGACCATGACTGAAGTCCGACTTTGACGTTTAGTAAGTATGTCTAAACATAATAGTGGTATAATCTGAAAGCTTATATTATTTCCTTAATATGCTCCAAAGGACCATTCACATCGGTTAGGTATAGACCAAGATACTGTCATTTGAATCAAGTAGTCGGTTTTCTGCTCTGTCCACGGATTCACATTAGAACGAACGGCATCAGCGCAGGAAACCAGTGTCCAGAAGAAAATCGGGCTATTTATTGACTGCAGAATACATGTGATGCTATTTAACCCCACAAAATTCAGTCACAATTTACCATCGATGCCCTCTTAACGTTTCTACATAATAATCATTTGAAAAATAAAGTAACTTGATATATGTATCAGTTTCTGGAGGAGTTGAATGAATCATATCGAATAGACATCGGTGACAACCTTTTGAGGTTAAAGTATTGTTTGTAAAGTAAAGTGTCGTGCCTAGCAAGCTCGTGCGCGGAGTGCCCATCTCTCTTTCCTTAGCGTTTGGGCCAGACTCCTCCGTATTGTTTTTGCTGTGGAGGTTCGCCACTCCTCCCGCACAGCGATTCTGTTACCTTCCCAGCATTGAATAATGCTGGTACCAATTTATACACCTGGGTGGAGAGAAGTAATTGAGGTAATGCGCCTTACTCAAGGGCACAGCACGTTTGCCGCAGTAGGAATCGAACCCACGACCTCTTGAAAAGAGTGTTTTAAATAAATCTTACCATTATCACTGGCTTTTACACCTTTAAGATACCACTTTATTTGACATAAAATAGACATACCCTTATCATAATTTTGGGGAGTCATTTGCTTAGTTGGCCGCCGTGCATTCAAATGGGAATCCGTGGATAGGGGGAAACCTAATTACTTGATTCAAAAGACTGTAGCTCGGCCTATACTTAGCCGATTGGAATTATCTCTGCAGCAAATTATAGATAATGAAACATGCTTCCTGATGATAGCACATTATGTTATATATATATTATTTAAAAATTTAAAATGTGGGACACAATCAGGATCAAGTCTTTTGGCTCACCCTGTATTTCTCAATGGACTTGTAATACAAAATGGACATGAGCTTTTAATTATTTACCTTGAGTTTGCACATTTGCTGAAACATATGTATTATATTTATTTATTTAATTTATAAAGATCACAGATCATATTTTGTTGGCAATTAAAGATGTGTCAATGTGAAATCACGCTTTTTCTATAAAAAAATATAATTTTTTTGTTTAATGTTAAAACTTAAATTTGAAATCGTCAATATGCGTGTATTGCATTGTGGTATTAAATTTTCTAGATCCGGTAATTATGAGTTACCAAATTTGGTATAACGTTACCAGAACTGGTCATTTGTCTGATAACGCTGATAGTAAACAACGGTGAACGAACTTGTGTCCAGAGATGACCTTCATATCCAAATTAAGGGGACAGAATAACATATCACAATGTATATTCTGTAGATGAGCGATATCGCTATATTCCACCATATTTTGTAAAATTATCAACTCAACTATGCGGGATATTCAAATTAATCTCTGTAAATACTTATATAGTGTTTGTAGTAAACGCGATATCTTCTTTAGACATGTTAGACACGACTGATTTGTATTGTAGGACCGGTGACCTATGTATTCATTACATACCTAGAGGAAAATGACTACCAACCAAACCATCACCGCAAAAAAAGCGGTAACGTTATTTGTTTTGTTATATCAAGGAGCAATTTCCCACTAAACACAAGGCAGAGATCCGCTCCGTGATTTTGAAAAGTGGCAAAATAGCCATTGTTTTGGGTTCCTTACATCTTATACTTTCTACAAATGTATCTTTCATGCTTCTTACTACATGACAAAAATATGATAGACATTCACTGTGATATGCCCATCAGTGTCCTTAAAGCAGTGGTTTTTGTTTAGTAGTACAAAACTTCCCGTGGTTGGCAAACTAACCAAGATTGAATCGGTTAAAGTTATCACTTTTTGTTTACTCTTTGGAATTACATTTAGCGGGAGAAATGAGCAAGACAAAATATGCACATGCTGTGCGGCTTTTTTTTTCTTTTAAAACTGACTTAAAAAGATAGAATTACCTATGGCTGAAATAAACGACTAGATTATATTGATCCGATACAGGATTTTATTGATAAAGGTGAGGGCTTTTTCCGATACAGGGTAACCAAATGGCTCCCAGCTTTAGGAACAAATTAATAGTATAAAAATAAAAGGATGCTTTAATTCTACTGGTAGGATAAGATTACCATGCTAATAAGATTCATTTTTGTATCAGATGACGAAAATAAGGGGAAATTGTCATCCTACTTCGCCTCCTATGTCCCATCAGAGCTACAATGCCTACCTATAGTCACCTTTTATGCAAAATGACCTGCGCCATTAAACGCTAATTAAATCAATTGAATCAGAAATTACCGGACTTTACAAATCAGAGCCCAATAGAGCTAGTTTATCAAGCTGTATAATAAAGAAAAATAATTTGCTATACTGCAAACGCTTTCATTTAGAATTAGAAAGAACCAAGAAGTGCTTCCATAAGGAGATACCAGCATGTAGACCATGTAGTAAGGTACACTGGTAATCAACCAAACAATCAAACAAACAACAAGAAAGGAATAAAGAAGTCACGGCCCGAAGATAGAAATTTGTAGCCCTATGGGGAGCTTAAAGTGAAAATACTTGTATTTAAAATTAGAAACCAAACTAAGAAATTCGTTCCATAAAATGTGCAACTTTACATGTTAATCATTTAACCTAGATAACTAGATGTCTGGTAAAACAAACAAACAAACACAAACCGAATAGTAGAAGTCAATTAGGATAAAGAAATTTATCGTGCTACCATTAGAAACCTATTTTTCTCCTAAACCTATTTTTCTCTATGTTTTGGTGAATTAACCGATACTGTTACAGCAAGAAGTCCTGTCCTCGTTTTCAATGGATCATTTTTCGGATTGACAAAATGTGTTTGGACGAAATAGAAATATATTTTCTGAGTTCACTATCCTACAGTCATGCCATAAACTCCTGAACAATGTAGTCTCACGTTATATGAAAGCCATACTAGAATTACAGTTACAAAATGAGTCTCCTCTCCAGTAGCTCAAACTCCATTTAAACAAAATAGGCATCAACACGTGGACCCTATATTATCCAATTTGAAAGGTGGTTGAGTTGTCGTAAAGGTGATGCTGCTGACGTTCAATTCACAATCTCCATAGTAATCAAGTTACCTTGGTTACATAGAAATTAATTACATTATTGCTCGATTGATTATTTTCTTTAAATAGTACATTGTTTTGCACTACCACCGTGCCGTCTAACTCTGGGTCGTTATTCAATCGCTGATTTCCAAATTATGAAATATTGTATTGATCGCCACTGGACGTGACGCATACACGACTGTACGAAGGCGTGTTTCCTAAAGTATGATTTTCTTACTACAAGTAAGAGTACTTTAGCGATCACTCTGGTATATTTCAATTTAATGAAAAAAGAATGACGTCAGTAAAATCATTTTGCCCAGACTATGCTGACTTTATACTGTCTAACAAATGGGCCAGCCTAGCCTCCATATAAACGATTCCTTTGTTTTCCCCTTAGGTTAGATTGGGATCTGTCAGTCAGACTTATGCAGGCTAAGTCTTCAATAAGATTGTCCAAATATTATAGGAATGATTGTTTTCTTTCAAAATACTGAATTTCATGATTAAAAACAAAAGTCAAAAGTACTTAAGTAAAGAATATTTTCATATAATTTTAAGAAATCCACTTAAAATTCTACATTATACAAATTTAAAATGTAAACTAACATTTAAGAATTATTCTACTGAAGTTGATTAAATGTCGCTGGAAGGTTTTTAAAACCGCAACATCGATTAAGTTCTTTCCAAAACCAGTTCAACGTCGTAGAATTGAGAGCACGCTTTGCCAAAGTTATATCGTATATGTATATTTGTCCAACTATGAGTTCTTAAATATTTTGCTTATAAAATATACAGAATCAAAAAAGCGGTCATTCTTACATTAAGAGGACGTTGTCTATTATAATGCGCAGAAATATTTTTTGTCATAACCTATTCGTCTTGGACCAGTGTGGTTTTGAGCAAAAATTTAGTTGGGTGTAAGGAATGATAAATATGAAAAATGGGGACATTTATTTTGATCTGTTTGGGGCGTTGAAGGCACTTTAAAAACTAATTTTCCCCAGGCCACAATGTCTTGGACATATAACAGTACATATTTTTAATGAAATGTTGCAAGGCAAGTTTTGATCTTTTTTACAATTTTTAAAGAAAATCATTAAACTCATGACATTCCGACATTTTCGGTATGACATTTCAAACTATTGAAATATATAACACCCTCTTAAATTGAGGGTCAGTATAGTACTGTATATTGCTACTACTTGTGACACGTGACGTCAATACTAATAATAGGAAACCCCTTAACATGTTTAATTCATAACATACTTATATAAATACAATAAAGGACTATTTAGCCAAATGGATTAAATCCAATTATAACAATTACCATTTTAGAATTTACAAGTAATCCTCGTTGTAAATTGGATATTAAAATAATACAAGTTTTCAAACGCTGACAGAATGTTATTGATATGTTGGCATTATTTTCATTGTTAGTTTGGTTATTATTAAGAAGGAGTATGTCGCATTGTTAGGCTGTGCTGAATAAATGTTTGTTAATGTATACCATTATGTTTTTTAAATATAAGCTGGAAAAGTGACTAAAACAGGCAAGATACAGCTTTGAACAAACGATACCTGTGCAGAAATATCTTTTTAAAAATATTTTCTTTGTTAAAGTGGATGGCTATCTGAAAAATTTTTATTGTATAATAAAAAAGAAGAAAAAACATGGATAGCAAGAAGACATTAGTCATTTAATATCTTTACCATCATGAGCTACCATCTTACTATCTTGAAATAACTTTTCGGTGAAATTACACAACAAAATCGGTGAAATTACATAACCGTATGGTAGTAATGTTTTTATTATTATTATTATTATTATTTTATTGATGTTAAGATTTATTTTATCAAAATATTCTACCTGACTGTTTAGTAACTTTCCTAGTGTTTGTACTGATTAAACACTTAATTCTAATTTCATTTATTCATTATCGGGACGAGCGAAGGAACAATTCTCAATTTCTAGCCTACGTATCATCCTGTAGGCCCCAGATCGTTGCATTATTTCTGATTTTTTTTCCATACAGATAGCTCACATCAGCTTTGCCATCTTTACTTCTATGTTTTTACCCTTATGTTATTTACATCAATGTGATTCACTCATGTTACCCCTTGTCCTGTCCTGTTTTGTTCTGTCTTGTTTTTATCTGGTCTTGTTTTGTCCTGTTCTTGTTTTGTCGCACCCTTGCTGGCTCACAAATAAGTTTTATCTCCCAATGGGTGGGGTCAATCCTAAAGGTCACTCGATCTTAATGGCCTCTCCCACACCCATCTTCCTCCATTTTTTCTATACTATGATATTATTATCACTTATAATCGATATCCCAATGATTTAATACCTAATCTAATTCAGCTTTGTTATGTATGCTAATATCATAAGGATAATATTTTGACTTCATTAGCCCAACTTGCGTATATGTCAATCTGTCTTTAAACAATTGTATTTTAATTTTAATATCATTATATTGTATTTACTTTGTTTTGTTAAATCACTGAAGATGTGGTGAGAATAAAATGAACTTGAACTTGAACTTAAACTATTATTATTATTATTATTATTTATAATATTATTATTATTATTATTAAGTGCCTTGGAATAAATAATTGTAATCATATCAGAAATCTTTCTTGTGTAATCTTCTGTGTGTGGTGGGTAATAAATAGAAAAGATACACATGTATAATGAAATTTGCAGCTGCGCCGATTTGACAACTGAAGAACCAATTTTGAAGAATCTGTATCTTCTGGCGATATGTATCCAGATGCTTGCTGCCTTTATTATATTTTCGGCATAAATATTCTATAAGAATGACCTGTAGGCCAATGACATTGTGCTGCATGTACATAACGATTTGATCATATTAATAACGTGCATACATATATTACTTTGTTGTCAGAATATTCCGCGCGGTGCAAGCGCGTAAGATGCGTTTGCTGCTGAAAATCCTGATATATCGATTTCTTCTGCCGCAACTCAACGTATGTGGACGCAAATCCAAAATCAGTTTAATCTTATTCACCGTACTGCACAGAGTCGTCCTAAGAAGACACATATTTTGCATATAGGGCACCTTTTTGTCAAAACTAAGGTTTTGCTTTTTTTGGGTATTATTTAGCCTGGGTAGATCATTCAGTGTTTAGACACTGCTTTCCAATGATGCCTAGGGATCCAGGACGAATTGGTGCAGCCAGGGGTTTTCTTTTCACCCTACTCTTATCGACACTGGCTGGGATTATACAGGCGTGATTCTCCATATATATGGGACCGACGGCTTAACGTCCCCTCCGAAGGACGGGGTATTCTCATGGTTCGTTTGCCCAAGTCCAAATGAACCACGGGGAGAGCGGAATTCCAGTTTTAATCAAAAATTCTTACAAATCAAATCCAGAATTTAGTACCCAATTAACATGTTTGTATTGCATTAACCTTCACATCAATGAATAAGCCTAAAACCGTTTCTTTGTGTGCAAATCAAATAACTTCATAATAACCCCACTCTAGAGTGGTTTTATTCCAATGACTTAGGTGGCGCAACTAAAACGCAATAGAAAAATGCACATCAGAGTTGTGTAATTGTCCCTGTAAACACTTCAGATTGGTCCATTACGTTCTTATTTTAGTTACTATTGCCTAAGGTTCCTGATTTTACTAGTGCCATGTAAATTTAAATATGAAAACGAAGATCTTTTGACTGAAAATGAAGGGACAAGGCTCGAAATGAGCAACTGATTTTTACTTGAAGCGAGAACCTTTTTATGTGGCTATTTATAATATTCCTTGTTGTAAAATTGTTTTAGTGCATGCATGTCCCAATGTATTAGCTATTCTTATTCAGTGGGCGGGGTTTAGTAAGCAAACACGCAATATCATTGATTGTTGCCTATCTTATATGAGACGATATTAGATAGTGCGTCGTCGCGCAAGTGTTTACGCGCGCGTGTATAAGGTTACGCAGTGCACCCAGCTAGTACGGGTTGCTTCATTTTTGAAAGCGGGGGAATATTTTTGCCTTTTTAACTACTATTATTAAAATAAAAATATTTTCGGCGATTAAAACTAAATAAGAATGAGAATAAAAGATAGTTGAGTAGTGGATTCCGGCGCAGCCGGTATCCATTAGGATACAATATTGGACTGCCCATCCAATATGACACAATATTAGATAGGCAAAACAACAAATCCTGTCTTTTATTCTCTAATTTTAAGGAATGTTGTATTTTGATGAAATGTGCTTGTGTCCCTTTGCACCTTTGTGTACCTTGCTGTACTGTGTGTTGTGTTACCGATGTATCGATCACTGTCTGCCGCAACGCAACTCACTGCAAATTATTATTAAAGAGACACTATCCGATCCCCAGCTAGCCTCGACCCCATCAAACCTAAGATTTTGGTATTATTAGAAACCGTATTTTCTCGTCTCAACTGCAAAATATAGGTTTTTTGAAATAATATGATATTATTTGTGCAGTACTATATGAGTCATTGTAACATACACAAAACGGCTCACATGGAATTAAGGTATGTTGGCATATGGCCTTTCGTATAAAACACAGAAAAATGAGAAAATTATAGGCCCTATCTTTAATCGGGTGGAGCCTCTTTAAAATTAATTTAATGCAGTAACTCATCGCACCACAGATGCAGTGAAGTATGAATGAACCTCAACACTGCAAAATCATGACAATATGCAAGATATTGGGTAATCAGTCATGCATATCGTAACTGGCATGTCTGTACGTTTTGGACCCATTTTAGAACTTCTTTCTTGAATCAGCTTCTTTTTGCATTCTGCTACAATAAACTCTAATTTATTTAAATAGATTTGAGGGTCTTAAAAATTCCAACTTATTGCGTCTTGGAACAAGCTAAGTGAAATTATGGTGAGAACAACAACTACAATTCCTCTAAAAGCTAATTGGATTTTCAAATAAGATGATTGTTAAAAGATAAAAGCGATGCGAATATTCCTCGTCCTTTAATGTACAATTCTTACGTTTTTTAATTAACGCGAACAAATTAATTACATGCTTTACGCATATACACAAACGAACAATTTCTCTAAGACTTATGTTAGATCTGGTACGAAAAGCAAAGGGGTCATAAGAAAATTCAAGGGATTCGTAGGCCAGATATGTGTCATACATCAACCCGCATTTTCCTGTAGCAAAATGCGTTTTCGTGGTAGGAAAAACACATACGATCAGGCCAGGTTTCATAAAGAAGTATTATTATTATTATTATTAAATCTTATTATGTAATCTTATCACCCTGTTCATTGAAAATCTAGAAATCACACTAATCCTAATCGACCTAAGACGGTAGATTTTCTCGAGGATTTTTCACTAGTGAAGTGATCCACACGTAATCAAATTGGGTTGGCCACGTTGATCTTTCAATATTCTCATTCTTGGACACTCAGTTAAGCATACAATGACCTAGGAAATACATAACACAATCCCCATGTACTCGTAACACCTATTTCGCAACAACAACATATCAAAATCGAACAACTCGCTATACCTTTGATTTCCGTAAACGGATTCTTTTGTGAGTAGAAACATGCAATATATGGTTTATTTCCGGGTCACAAAATCACAGGTCATCTTGAAGGTAAATAATTTGGTAGACGTTTCATATAGAAGTCCCAAGGATGCAAATGAGGTATTACAATTGATTTCGTCATGCGCTGTATGATGTTGTGCAGCGCTTGATGGAATGGCAATACCTCATTTGCATCATTGGGACGTCTATATGAAAAGTCTACCAATAATTTTGTTGGAATCAATCGGGGTCCACTTCTAGAACCTTAGAGGTAAGACCCCTATCCGAAATAAAATAGGGACTTCATAGATACACCCAACGACGCAATCATAATCTTAACAAAGTTCATTTAAGATGCAACAGAGGTCTGGAGTTTATAGCGCCGCCAATAAAATGGTCATTAGCAAATGGAGCATCGGTTTGTTAAAGACCCCACTGTTATAAATACATCCCTTTTTGTGAACATAAACCAAAATTATAATTCACGTCTATGACCATGTGTTCCAGCAATTAATTTATTTTATTGTTTGTCATTTAAATGATCCTAAAACAAGCTTAAAGGGATGACCCGATTTAATTATATCAAATTGACCCAATACCCCATCTGTAAATTTTCACCTATATTTCAATCCTTTTTAATTCGAGCTGCAAACGTGATTTTGTAATTTTGTGACTTTTAAAATTAAAATTTGTCAACCAAGATGGGGTCATGTGTTTGCTCATAACAACCAAAACAAACATCTTTTAGCTCTCAGATCTTGCAAGGTGAATGGCGATCGGGCCGTGTATCTTATTCTCCTAAAATGTGTTTGCAAATAATAGCATTCTTACAACGCATACTTATACCTTAATGCCCTTATTATTTCCAGGAAATGTCTCTGAAAATCAAATGTAATTAACTAGCAAAACTAAACACAGACAAACCTATTTAGGGAAAATATTTTAAACAAACACAAAATGCAACTTCCTAAGCTAGCGAGTTACTCGTAAATGCAAAATAGTGAATTCATCACTCGTGTTAGAGTGACTACAGGGCCCACCTTAAAAAGAGTGAAATTTTAATCCTTTATAAGAAGCCTTTTTGGGGTCAAATCTTATCTTGATAAGTGGACAAAATGGATATCATTTTTAATCCTTTGATAAATTGATCAAGAGTAAATTTGACCAAAACAGTATTCTTTGAAAGGTGTAAATTTTCACGCTTTCAGATTGGACCCAGTAGTCACTCTAAAAGAGTGAAATCACTCTTTTGCATTAGAGAGTACCTTCAACTGCAATGGCACATTTATCAAACCATTGGGATGTTTTGTCCAAACCCAAAGGGGTTTTAATAATGACATTCATAACGTAATTACCTTTTTTCATACAGTACCCTTTTGCTCTCTGCTTCTTTAAGCCGGGTGTCATACAACCTCTTTCACTCGATGGAATGGATTTCTTTATTTTACTTCTACAATCCACACATGGATGCATTTCTGTAATGATTTGACACCCCACAACGAAGAGGAACCCAGACGCAATTCTGAGAACAGGAAAAGCAAATCATTCATATCAACTCATTGGACGACAACAAGATTGGATCGAATTCGACACACGGTTTTGCTCAAAAGGCTGCACTGCGTGTCACGGAAAATTAAATCAAAACGAGACCTGCAGTTAAGAAAATTCCTCCAAACCAAAACTGTAACCAAGGCATTTTGTTAACCTTTCGTCAACCGCATAACTGTCATATTTTCACACCTAAAACAAAATACACAGCGACACCATATGGTTGAACTGGTAAAATGGTTTTAGCATCATGCTAACAGGTATTTGGCAATGGTCCTTAGGCTTAATTGCAATTAAATCATTATACGCATTGATCCCTGTAAAAAGGGTCTTTAATGTAAAGGTACCACTAAGTTTGAGTGTTAGGCGAGGTTCTGAAGTCAAGTAGTAAATTTTTCAAGATTTAAATACTGCATTTGTTAACTGAAGCATCGTATCCCACCGAAAACTCATCTTGTTGATTAGAGAACTTGTATCGCGAGTGCCTCAAGTTACTCGCAAAGCTAATTTAATTACGCCTCAACCAGATTGGCGTTGCTATGACGACTGACTTTCACTTGCCGCCTTAGTTAGATTTATATCGAAACCGCGGGCTCTGCTCAAGTCAAAAAGGATTGTGTTAAGTTGGGACGGGACACCTACCTCAGAACGCTGTAGTAGTTGCACTTTTTCAGTTTTTGGCGGGAAAATGTTGCAATACCAGTATTACACTGTAAAGACACCGAACCCCGAAATGACAGATACCAAATTAAAATACAGAATAATCAATCAACGCAAACGCAAAGACACCATTATGGTACCTTTTGTTTTAGCTAGAGCAAAAACAGTTTTTTTTAAATCCAGTTTAAAAATAATATTCACAAGTATTGAGTAAACGGAAAAGAGAACACACATTTTCGTTGAGTAAATCGTATTCAAAGTGGAGTTAAACTTGGCAATTGTTGGGTAAAATATATTCCGCTTTGTGTAATGTGTATTCAACTTTGAGGGAGATTTTACTCAATAGAAAATGTTATTCTCTTTTTAATCAACATTTTGTAAATTCTACAACTGGTGTCAAATAAAAGAATCAACAATATCAGATATGTTAAAGCCACTATCAGTGATTTGCTAAATCATAAAACCGAAAAAGGGAACAAAAATTTTTTTTTGCATGTTTGTAGCAAGTGCGGGTATCCTAACATGCCCTGCAAAGGATAAAACCAGAAGCAACCTAATGCGGACAAAATGGGATATTTTAGTCATTACTGTCCGTACGGACACATACTACACCATGCAACTGAATGGAGATTCATATCTTGAACACTGCCGTTTTCTCACTTTTCTGTTAATTTTTCAGTTGAAAAAGTAACGTATGGGAATTCAACAGACTTATCCTTCACTTCTAAGATATTCCTGCAAATTTGAAATATTTTGACTCTTTCTGGAAAATCACTGCTAGTGTCTTTAAAACAAGATGTGATAAAGTTTTTTTGTTTTAAGTCAAAAACGTTGGATCACGGATATATAAAATAATGAACTCATGTTAACTCATCAATCGATAGAGCTAGCATTTGTCAATGTAAAAATTAGATGGTTTGGCCACTTCCAAATTACTAACCGAAAAGAAGTTGATGTTCACAACGCACATTTTCAGAGCTTCTGCTAAAGCGTTTGCTAAACTCAGTAACTAAATTAACAGTTGGTTCTAAAATTGATGACACATCTTATTAGAGAGCATACTTAGCAAATATACCTAACTATTGTTATCCTAGTAGAAAGACCGCCATCAGGTTCCGTATTGCCTTTCACCATTCACGAAAGTGTGTAACCAACTCCTTAAATAAGCCCCTATGAACGAGGTCCCTCCTGACTATTCAATTCGATCGACTAGGTATTATTTATACATGTTGTATAGCGAATGAGAATGAACCCGGTGGTCGTACTCCATGAGTTTGCTCATGCGTTGGCTCAGTTTTGTAAAATGTGTAGTTCTGCATGCTAAGCAGCGATAATGGAAGGGGTGAAAAAGTGAAAATTATGATATTTATAGCTTATAAATCGAAGACAAATGTGTACAATTCTCATTAAATACTTTATTGTAGAGAAGAAATCGCCAAATAGTTAAAAAACGAAGTATTTGAGAAATAGTTCATACAGTTAGAGCACACCACAAATGTTGCAAATATTGCCTCCAAATATTGTGGAATAGTATTCAGACTTTGCCATTCTCTACCTAATCATGCTAATAATACCTACAAAAGTTTAGTTTTACCGCACCTTCAATACTGCAATATAATCTGGGCAGACAAAAATAATTGTAATCTGCATAATATCCATATAAAGCAAAATAAATAATTCGCCTCTGTACAAATTCCAATTTCTTGCCCACCCCCTCTCTATTTGCCTCACTCAAAACTTTGACAATTTACGATATGCATGCGCTCCAAGTAGCGGTTTTATGTATAGATTTTATAACAATCTTCTCCCTCTAAAGGATATTGAGGCTATTGTAATGGTTGGTTCATACTTCATCGGCAAACCTCAGCGGACGCTAGCCTTTCGAACATGCTTTTCACGCAACACATGTCTTTATGCATAGAGTGTGCAAAGCATATTCGAAAGACTAGTGTCTGCGGACGCATGCTGATGATGTATGAACCCACCATTACAATGACCTCAATACCCTTTTAGAACAAAAGGATATATTTTGTAATCGCATTAGCTTACTCGATACAATAGTGGATTTTTATAGTGTATATGCCAATGCACAACCGGAACTTCCAAATAAACTCACTGGAAATCTTTTGGGAGCCCAAATATTTACTTTTTAGGTCAAGGCTAATCTGGGCATTCATTGGACGGATTGGAAGCTCTACAAGTCCTGGTTTGATGCTACATGAGCAGGAATGGCGTTCCGTAAGCCTGCAGAGAATAGGAGAAATGATCTTCTGTGAGAGGTTAAGTTGGACCTTGGATTTTCACAGCAAGGTCATGAGACCTGACTGAGCGCCTAAGGCGAGGGTCAACTGAGAACAGCTCAGGTAGCAGCTGGCTTAGGAGATCTGGTACTTGTCCATAAAACACGCTGTGGAAAAGAGTGACAATTCCAACCCCCCTGCGATGACTTAAACCACATTTTCAAAGTTACCTCTAAATTAAGACAAAATGTGTAGAATGTTGTCCATTGGGACAGACCGGGTGTAGTACAAAGAACAATGTCTATATTTATTAAGATTGTGTAAAATAAACAAACAAAAGAATGTTAAAGACCTTAAATTAATTCATTACAATCGTTCGATGAAGTCAATGGTGTTCAACGGATGCTGTTAATTTTTGTAATTATTGAATAACTAAAACATCACATAATTTATGCAAAACTACTATATCAAAACTAAACTAAAAAGACACCTGAAATATGCTTAAAGATAGCTGATTGGGAAGTGGAAATGATGGTGGTTATAGAAACTATAAAAACAGTCACTTAAGAAAATGAGGTTTTAAATATTCCCATTGATGAAGAAAGAGTCATTTAACCATGAAAAGGTGATCTATCCAAAATATGCAAATATACATTGGGTGATGAAAAATTCTGTATTCACAACCTTAATGACACTTGAGGTAATTGATTATTATTGCAAGTAATTTTTTTTAAATTGATTTCTTTTTGTGTTAATCATATTTGGTTCAATTATGAAAAACTACTTGACGGAGGGAATTTCCATATTTAGATACTAATCGATATTATCTGCCATATTGTTTATTGATCGACTCAGTATTACCTAAATGTGGACCGCATTTAATATTTGCTTTGTAATTTAAAATTGTAATCAGGTTATTTGGAGAAATTTGTATAAAAAGCGAAATTAGGTATTTGGTTACGTATGCACAAAAATTAAGACCAGGGTTAAAGTTAGAAATTTCTCTAAGTTAAGATTATAATTGTCTTAAAAATATATATTTAGCAAATTTCAAAAATTAAAATGCATTTTTTTATACATAAATACAAAATACCTCATATAATGCAATTTTTTTCTGGTCGGACTAAATTATTGTGCTTGCTGAACTTAGAGTTATATATATTATATAAATTAGTAACATATACATGTGTGACATTGCAGTGGGGGGGGGGCATTTTTTCCATTATAACCTTGCTAACCTGCTCATGATATAAATAGTTTTCTAATCAATCTCATCTCAACCATTGTAAATTATATTTTGGCATGATCATAATTATATTACAAATCTATATCTTTGTAATGTAAAGTAACATAGAGATATAGTTTTCTGTCTTGGAAAAAAGGGATTTCCCTCATTTTAACATAAAACTAAGAGTCGTACGCTGTATAGATCAAGCAAAAAGAACGGAAATGTTGCATATTTCAGAAAATTTCTCAAAATACAGACAGGTAATTATGCACAAGTATTTTTTCAAAAGTGAGTACCTCAAGAAAATCGAACCAGTGACTTCAAAAACATACTTTCATTCCTGATTGGCCTTTTTTATTACATAAAAACCCAGAAAGTGAATACTTACCACTTATGGGTAATAGGCATTTCGAATTTTCGCATTTTTTGAAAAAAAAAACTCCACAATGCCACATTTCAGGATGACTTCTCGGTTAATAATAATTTCTAGATCCTAGGAAGTCGTCATGTCAACTTTAGCAATTTTGTCCGTCGTGTAACGATAATCTCATATATTGCCCTAAGCATCCCTATTCGTGATAATACAGCTGCTAATCATCCGTCATATTCATTACTTCATTTTATCTTAAAAACAGTGCTTATGTAGATTGAGTGATTGCTTACAATTACAGAAAGTGACACAATAACACCACCGCGCAATGTAAAAATGTCACGTAGTCGGCATTACTACTCTTACCATTGACGAATATAGGCTGGTCAAAACACAGTGGTGGCTAGATCATGTAGAAGTCTTCATTTCCTTCAATTGGGAACTTTGTTTATAGAAGTAATCTCCAGCAGGGATCCCGTATAAATAGTAAACACCAATGGATTGGGCAAGCATGGAAATCCAAAAGGTCATTCACTTACACAGATATAGTCATGAAATTGAATCTAACACTTGTGAAAATCGCTTCACACTCGCTGTTGTTTAACATATGCATGCCAGGTTGCGGCTTTAGACTTCTCCGCTTCTTTTAAAAGTATCACAATTTACAGACTACTACAATTAACGCCAATTTGAAAATACCTTTAATTATAAGACATTGGATTGAGTATGTTTGAGTATGTCGATGAGATAATAAGTGATCAAACTTATGAAAAAGAACGAAGAAAACAGTGAGACGGGATAACCCTTGTGGGTGGACGTGTGTAGGTGGTAAATAAGAGAGCAAATAAAAATATAGCAATTTAGCGTGATATGCTGGTTGTCAACGCGAAAGTTAATGATTATGATCTACCCTTTAAAACTACTTAAACAGCTCAGATCATTAATAGTTGTAGGAGTTCTTGCAAAACTAATGTCAATATTTAAAGTTTATACAAAAAGCAAGCCATGATTATTGCCAATTGAATTGGTGAATGGGAATTTTAACCTGGGTCAACTTAAATAAAGGATAATTAAAGTCACTATCAGTCATTTTTTTTTTCAAATTCAAAATGACGATTTTGTCTCTAAATTGCTAGTGTTAGCTCAAATCAATAACCTTTCCTATTACTATTTGCTTCTCCCGTTCTATTTTTTTTAACGTTTCTTTGTTAAAACAAACTCTTAAGCATTTTAAAAAGGTCTTGAAGATGCCATTTACGACTGTTTCTAGACCTGAAAAAGTCGGATTCCGACTTTTATTAGTAAACAAACCATAAAAATCATAATTTCTTGACAAATACGGCGTGTTACGCTTAGCCACTTACAGGGGTCTTTACTACAACAATGTCCATCCAATACAACAGTCAAAAATGGACTTTGATGAAAAATAGGGGGCGCGATTTGTTTACATTATAAAGAAATCGCTGACAGTGGCTTTAATCCAAACATGATAGGATAAGTTTAAAAACTGTCTTCGGAAACTGAGGCAAAGAGATATGTTTTTGCTGCAAATATTTTCGGTCTGACTGTCTTCATGCCAAGATGACTGGATGTGGTGTTTCAAGAAGACAGTAGTAAATTCGAGGCAAGTCTCGCCCCCATCTCTGTTCAACAATAACCCAAGTTAAATGTGTTTAAATATAATTTAAACCTAGTCCAATCCGACAATTTTAACCTAGGAACTCCTCAAAGAATCCAAAATATATATGTAAAGCAATTGAAACACAGCTCCATCCCGTAAAAAATAGATCAGCTATTTACTCTTATAACCCATACAATATTGGTTGAGGGGAATATCCATACAAAATAAAAATGGATGCAAGGTTTGTTTACTTCAAATAAAGAGTCCAAGATTTTCCAATTGTCATATACTTTCTTTTTGTGCTGGAAATTACAGAATGACACGTTCCCGATCACTCTCTGTGTTAACCCTGTCTAACCCTGTCTAACCCTGAGTTAGTTTGGACCGCACTTTCCCTCTCTTATAAAACCAACATCAAAGAAAACGAAGAGTAAAGTATGTTCAGGCAATAACTCTTGGAACAAATTCAATGGCTCGCCCACATACCCCAAGATCAACCGCACTGGCCCTGTGCTACTCATGTGCAGATTACCCTGGTATTTATGGGAAAGATCACTCCATGCCAAGAAGCTTGACCCAGCGTTAAATGCCTCCTGTAGCGAGCATGAAGAACGTAGCTCCCAAATATCTAATGTAAAGCACCTTATGTCCGGACAAAGACCTGCTGCTAACCGCCTTAAATCCAGAGAGTTTATTAAGCAAAGTCCAACCCCTTGAAGCAGTGACTAAGGAGTTTAAGAGAGCCGCTTCGTGGAAAGAAAGGCTTGCGAATAAACCAAGTAACATCTTTTGGTAGTGAACCTGGTGAGCATCTTCTGGATCTGACTCCTCATGGGCTGAATGGCGATGTCTCAACAGATTAAGAACCGGGATCGGTCGATCTAAGGTTTCCTTGGAGAAATGGGGCTACCTGGAAACAGATCAGGACATACCTGTGGTTGTGGAACAGCACCCTAGACAATGGAACATCTCTTGATCTGCCCACTGTTGGAGCAACAATGCACAGACAAAGACCTTGGGTAATTCAATGAAGCAGCCAGACGTTGCACCCATCTCTGGATAGATCTTCTTTGAGAATCACAGTGTTTGCACACGATAAGAAAAAGAAGAAGACTCTAAAAAAGCGACATATTCTACGAAAACCGGAGCAGCAACTCTTTGCCCAACTTCCGCGAATTCACGGCTGGTACTAGTTTTAAAATAGGATGCAAGCATAGTTTTACTTCAACTTAGCGAATTCAAACATTTTCTTCTGTATGTAAGTTAGGGCTTATGTGATCATTATCACAAGCTCCTAAATTTAAAAAGGAATCGACAGAATTCAAATCAAGAAAGTGGGTTATGGTTTTAAATTCTAATTTTATAATAAGCGTAGTCCTTGTATCAATTCCCTTCAGCCTTACTTACTCCAATAAATATATTTAGTGGATCTTCTCATTACTGTGAAATTTATTAAAAATATTTAAATTAATTATGAAGGCCGCCTTTAAAGATGTATAACTTTCCCCGTTTGCTATTGCCGTTTAGTTTTCTCGTGTCTTCTTGACTTAGATGAATTAATGACATCAACCGCCATTGTTAATCTTAAAAGCAATGCCAAAATAAAGCAGACATTCCGAAACGTAGTGACGACATCAGAAAAAGAGACCCAGTTCTTTTTCCCCTTTAAAACTAGGTCTTTGCGCTTCCTGGAGGTTGCTCATAGTTTTAATGAAATTTAATAATTTGTACAACGTTTAGTAAGAGTGCATGTAATATACAGTACTTAAAAATCTAACACGTAACCTGATATGTAGACAACCACTTTTTTCTTAACTTTAAATATCCGGTTAAGTAAACTCATATTTATTTATATCTAAATTGATATTTCAGACAGATTTTTTTAAATACAGTGTGTATCAAAACAAAATGTGCTGTGATTCTCAGGATTTGCGCCCTCTTGGAATCACTCAACGTGGAATTTCTGTTGCCAGCATGTAGCATAGTCAGTTATCTTATTTTCCTGAAAAAATAGAAACTTCCGTCAACACCAAAAGCAAATATTGGCAATTATGCAAGATCATGCTTTTTCAACTTCTTCCAATGGATTTACACAGTTAATTTCATTAGCTGTCTTGTATCACAAAGTATCCATTTTATGGTGGCGTACCGATTGGTGGGGCAGTTGCTCTCACTGGTTCGAAATATCGGGTGCCAGTTGTTCCACTTGGCTCAAAATAGTCTAGCATATTACATAGGTTCCCATGTATCCCATTTAAACTAAATTCTAACATGACATTGAGCACATGCTCGAAGCCAGCTCTTAAAGAATTCTGATGTTACCAAAATCAAATATTGTCCCACGGGTCCTTTGGCGGCCATCTTGGATCTAAAGAGATCAGTAATATTTAGTGGTTCGATTTAGTTGAAAAGTATCTCAAATGATTTGTCTCATCAGAAGGAATCAGAAAATATAAACTTTGATATATTTTAATGAATGTTCAGTTACATAATATGGTGAAAATGCAATAAAGGTCATTGAACTTTTGATTGGTCTTGTACAGGTGGTCAAACTTTCAAAATGCATGGATCTTGGCAAAATTGGTGTTAAAATGTAGATATGAGTATGAGCAATCTGGAAAAGTATAGTTCACACTATCTAGGATGTTTATTTAGGTGGTCAAATTCGGAGTAAAGTTACCTTTTTGTCATGTTTGTATTGTTTTTGTATGGGAAGGGACTACTCGTCTCTTTCCTATAGATTAAACCAAAGCGAAAGATAATACATCTTGGAAACTGTACATTTTCAGATTGCTCATGTTCATACCAACAATTTGACACCACTTTTGTAAAGATTAAAACATTTTGAAAATTTGGCCCCTGTACAATGACCAATCAAAAGTTCAATGACCGTTATCACATTTTCACCCATATCTCTGTAACTGAACATTGCAGATATTCCAAAATATATATTTTCTGACTCCGTATAATTAGACAAAAATACTTTTCAACCAAATTGAACCTTTTTTGTACGATTAATCCCTCTTAATCGAAGATGGCAGCCAAACGGACCCCTTGGGACAAATTTTGAGTTTTGGTAACATCAGAATTCTTGAAGAAGATGGCATACTTGTGCTAAAAATCATGTTAGAATTTAGTTTTAAGGGGGGGGTGCATGGGAACCCATATAATCTGCTAGACTAAAATATCTGGACAAAATAGGTGAATATTTGTATTATAGTTTATAGATTTTGGAGGGATTACGACCAGCTTTGGCCTAAATTTGGACCAAATTAATGTAAATTGAAAAATTGTTCTCAGTACTCCTTGTAGAGAATAAACTAATATTTACTACATCACCATTCCATTTTGACGCATTGAAGTGATAATAAATCATTCACGCTTTCTCATCCGAACCCCAGTTGTAGCCCATTTGAAAGACGTCATGTATTGCAATTAAACATTGAAATCCTGAGATATTCACCAAAGCACTTGAGGTACAAAAAATTGGATACTAAAGCCAAATAAAATTAATAAGAATAATATTATTTAAATAGATCAAAGATACAAATGGCAGACAGTGCAATTGCAATTAAGTTATTAATATTTAAAAAAAAGACTGCTTACTTGTTTGATGTTTTTGAATACAGCACTTGCAAATCATTTTTTTTACTTAATGCCTATGTTCATTGTTGCAATGTGTTTTCACCGTTATTCATTTGTTTTACGGGTGCAAGATGTTTTCCCGTTGGATTAAATAATCAAACTGGAAGGAGCATAACAACGTATAGGTATATCTCTGCACTGCCAAAACCAAATCAGATGAAATGCATCTATTAGCCAAATCTATAACCGTTCCGAGTGTGTAGCTTTTAATAACTACACTAGCCATAACTTTATGATTAACCAGATACGTTCGACTTGCAACGTTGTTTTAGGGACACGTTGTATGGATGATATACGTTGATCCCAAAGTTTTGTTTTAAAAAAATCATTCCGTGCGGTAACTGTGCAAACGTGGAGCCTGTGCACTTCATGTACTGAGCGAGAACTATATGATAATTGGCCCATTCAAGATGGATTTTTGAATCAAAGCAAATCGCTGTAACCTCACTATCACCTGATACTTTTTTATCCTTCGGGTCAAATCCGGTGATACACATTGATGTTTAGTAACACGACTTGTATTGTCTTGACAATTGTTTGCAACATTAATGGTGCAACGAGACATTAACTGGTGTCCCTAAAAATGTGAAAATTCTGATTTTTGCACTAATGTAAAGCTTTCTATCAAAATGTCCCATGTGAAATTATTAAGCTGAGAAATATTTCTTAGGTGCAAAAATTGTGAAATTTCAAATTTACGCTATGAGCAAATACTAAATTCAGCCTATGTTTTATATTTGAATTAAGCAAATAAAAATCGCCTTTTGTTTTCACTTTCAAGGCATTTCTGTAGCTAAAGACATACGAAATCTATATGAAAGTACTACATATTATGACACAATGTATGGGTGCCCCAAAATCTCTCGTTGCATCTTTAAGACAAATGAACTCTGCCCTAGAAACAAAGAATATGGCAACTTGTGGCGGGAGATCGGCGATAACTTTGTTTCATTAACTAGGGTTTATCATTGAGGAATAAATGTAATGGATTTTGTGACTTGTATATTGTTGTAAATGTTAGTCTCAAAATTTCTTTGCTCGCTTTGCTTGCCTTAGCTTCTTCATCTTTTTCCTTTCTCTTGTTTCGATATCAATGGCCACATCTCTCTCAAATCCTCTCAGTGTCTCCTTGTGTTAATTTGAATTTAACCGTAACCATTTTGTCATTCTAATGTGTTGGCACTCGGTAAATGCATGTTTGTAACTAACACCACTGCTTTCGTGTTTTAGCCCACCAATTATTTTCTTGAATTTCTTGTTTGCAGTCGTGGCCAAGTAGCGTACACGGATCTCAAGTAATTACAGCGAGACAGGCTTAAAACACTGACTGAATGGTCGCTGTTAATTGAGAAAACCCGAGTGAGGCTTTCCTGTAGAGGGTGTAGTTAGAGGTCCCTGGTTCATATCATTTTGGTGGAAATGAGCGTGAGGGCAGAACAGCATCCACCACGCGATAACCATCGTATGCCTCATAAGCGGGACCGATACGTGGCCAACGGCGATTTAGATGACGATATTACGAGCCCTATTCACCTGGTAAGACCACTAATTTCTTTCTTTGTATTACATTTTAAATTATTATTGTTTTATTATTATCTTATTCGTCAATAAAAAGTCAATGATCCTTGTGGGTCATTAACTATGAGGAGAAATAATTCAATTCCTTCTGAAAGGAAAACGAATGATATCACATTATTAGAAATCATGGTAAATTTACATTCACTGTTAGTAAATGTTGTACAGATTGGTTGCATTTTCTTTGCGATTTTTAAAACCGGAAAGTACACTGGACAAACATACAAATACAACTTAAACATACAAATACCAACTTTTAAAGTTCATACGAATAGTTGTGTCTCAGATCAAGAACTTTTTCACATAAACAAATTGAAAAAGGTTCACACACATACGTTTCAATTCGCTGTTAGAAGTGCCACTTAGGATTCGTTGCCTCGGCAATCGGTCCAAAATCAAAATTACAAGGCTCATAGCGCGGGATATTCAAACCTTGCAGTGTGTACAGTATGTGTCCTGTGATTTTTTTGGACCGATTGTTGGGGAAACGAATCTTATTGCGCACTTCTATCAAAGCCCAAATGCACACGTTCTTTTCGCAATTCTAGAAATATGCGTGTGTGTGTGTTTTAAGTAAGTGAAAAGTAATATCTTTTGAATGGTACATACAATTTAAATGAATTTTTTGAAATTATGCTATGTTAATGACGACATTTCCTATGAAATACAGAAATCATTAATTGGGTGGGGCACCTTAATTATAAAAAAAGTTTACTTTGTTCTGAAATTGGGAGTACAAGGTTCGACGTTTGATCAGCCTTTCGCGGCCCAAAAGTATGAAAATACAACAGTTTGCCAAAATAGAAAAAATATGGTGTCCAGGTTGAAATCCATGTAGACTTCTATCTAAGTCAAGAAATGGAAACTTTTGACTTGCAAATTTTTACCCATTGAATTGTACTGGGCAAGAAGGCGTTGAAAATAGGCAAAAATTGAAAATATCGTAAAAAAATTTAAAAGAGCATGAATAACGGCGCAATAAACTGTTCTCGATAAGATGAGGGCCAAATTTTTGGACATTCCACACTAATCAATTTGATGTGATTCCAAAAAGGAGAGATTCTTCGGCAAAAGGGTAATTTTTGGCCACTTCAAAATTTCCAATTTCCATGGTTACCACGTGCAAAGTATGCAATCAGGTACAAGTAAAACAATCTTCTGATTTGACCAAGAGTGTGTTGTAAGGTATAAAAAAATAAACTGACAATATTGCTGATATTTTGCTAATTGTTACAGTGGTAGGTAAACAAGTTTGTCAACCATAAATGCCCATTTTTGGCCAAAAATGGCGAAAATCGCCTTTTTTCACAACAAAACGGCTAAAAGAGAACATGGTTCTACTTGGTAAGATATAAAACTTAAACGTACTACAGCAATTAATAATCAAAGTTTTAGTTGGTTAAGTTATTATTAATTTCTCACTCACTTATACAGATTATAACATAATATTCGATGGTAATAAAAAAGAATGAAGGAGTTACATGTAAGGCTTAGTTAGCTGTCAATAGTAAATCCCAATTGCAAATTGATTAAAGTTAGAAATGGCGGCAAGTGAGAATCAGGTGGTTAATTTGCGGAGAAAGGACAATCATCAAACTGCACATCCAGCCATCAAGTTGACAGAACCAAAAAAATACATGCTTGAATACAAAGCTTATTGTAATGAAACGAACATAAGCCAACAAGACTTTCAATGCTATTTTAGGATGAAAAAAATGAATGAACAAAATAACAATCGTGTATAACTTTTCATGATAAAGGCTTGTATGTTTATGGAATTCTTCACTGACACAGAAGCTTTTATATTGTCATTACACCATTCCAATAGTTTAGTACTGACAAATTTAATCGAATCGTCAGAAAATACTTTCTTAAACAGACGAAGGCTGAATTTATTTCTTTGCCTGGTATTAATATTGTGAATAGTTGAGTGTTTTACAAAGATATCATCAAATACATCTGGCGGCATGTTATTTTCATATTGTACATAAAGGTGGCAATTTCCACTTGTTGTGCGTATCTTAACAATAATTATTTTCACAACCTACTATTTGTACATGTCTTTTGGTCGCTTAAACCTTGGTTCAAATCGCAAACATTGTCATAAGTAGGAACGTTTTCAACCAATATGAATGTCATGGCTAACATTATGAACCAATATTTACACTGTGATATTAAGGGGTTACAAAGGAAGTTAACTGATTATAGGTCCCAGGCTTATGTTTTGGTAATCACCGCTATGGTCCGATGGTGTAAGTGCAAATGCCACTACTTAAATATATGATGTGCTTTCAAAAGTTGCAGTTTGTACAGTCTTAGGGTCATGTTTAGTGCCAATCAGGGACCAGAAGCATCATTATAGGCCAAAGGACTTTGCAATAAATATGCATTATCGGCAATCTGATTCCGTAATAAAAACATTAAACACCCCAAGAATGAGACTACACAATTTCAAAGTCTTGGAGGAGGGAAGTAACATTTGTAGCAGTGATACTTCATTTACGGAAATTATGCACCTGGGATGGGCACTATTGAAATGATCGGATTCTGATGATCGTATATATGTTTAATATTGCCATTTGTATCAAAATAACAATATAGGCGTTTGGATATGTAGTCTCTTGTAAAGTCTCTACAGTTATCGTTTGACGTATCAGTGTGATTTTTGTCCATGATAAGTGCTAGTTTGGGTTTATAAACTAAAAAGATTTCGTCTCGTAAAAATTGCTAGAATGCGGACATTTCCAAGCGATATGTCAAGCGTGGGGTTGTTTGGTTGACTACATCTGGTAAAAAACTAATGTTTGTGCTTCACTACCAATACTTCTAGGTTGTGTATAAAATTATCGCCTCGAAGTACTTGCTGATTTGATTCCTAACCCATGATAACACAGACCACCCTGGATATAATCAAACGATTCATGTCGATATAGCTTGTTGTAATTCTAAACTTAACTGTGGGTGACCCGATCGATAACATCGTCCCCCAATTTACTCCAAAATAAGATGTTGAATCGGAAGAAGAATTTTTATATTTTCCCTATTACCCCAGTGAAATTTAAGCCCGGGGAACGTTTAATTTTGTTGTTATGAACAAAAACGTCCCCAAATGGGTTACCCACCACACACTATAGCTAAACACACACATTTCCTATACTCTATTTTTTTTACTAAACTGGAGTAATTTTTAACTCCTTATGGTAGGTGAAGGTAAAAGGTCACAGCTCTTTGTTTGATAAACTTGACTCAACAAAATGTTGAGTTGCAGTTTTACTCTTCCTTGTATAAACATTTTATCAGTATAAAAAGAGTATATTTGACTACATTTGTTGAGTAAAATTTTATCCGTTTTATTCAACAGTTGAGCTGTGACTTTTTTTTACTCAACAGGGTGATAAAACGTTACTCAACCCACAAGGAGTAAAATTTATACGTTATTGGTAGATTCCTTGCTCAACCGTTGAGTAACATGTTTTGGACTCAACTGATGTTGAGTTTGTCCAACTGTTGAAGGCAACATTTAATTTTTACTCAATTGAACATTGAGTAATCTTTGAGCAAATCGTTATTTCATCAGAAAGCTACAGGTTGTGTGACCTCACCAGGTTGAGTAGTAAAATGGCTTGTTCAGTTACACTCGAAACTTCCAGCTATTTTGACTTGATTTTCAAAAATCAAAAGGACACAAGCAAGGATTTATTACCTTTGGTTTCTGGTATTTAAAAAATAACACAAAATCGATACAAGGACATATTTTATTACTTTTACCTTTTCTTCGAAGTCCTGGTGGTTCAAGATCATGCTTGTGATGCACCTGCCACGTCGTAGTCGTATACCGATGTACATGCAACAGTAAAACTATAGGTTATGAAATTTGTCGGATTAATTGTAATTACCATGCTGGCATAAACAAACCTATATGTGTTATGAGCAATACAGCGAAATCCACAGTGGAATACACCAGCGCTCACAGATGACAGGCATCAAGTCACTTCGGTTGAACGGTTGCCGGGACTCATCAGCTTGATATTCAGGTACTTAGACATAGTTCGGTTACGCAGGAAATCTCACCACTTCCACAAGTCATGGACCAAGTTCCATGAGCATCACCACAATAAAAGGATTATTATCTATGATAAATGTTGGTGTAAAATGTCAGAATGGCCAGCTGGACAGCCTTTCCGCGACAGCCCAGCTTGTCATCAGCGTCGATATGTTCGCGGCAATTCTTGGGCTGCACGTGTATGGGGTCGTCAACGTTGCGTAAGATCAGGACTCAACACGGTGTAATTCTGATCCGTCATGCGTCAAACTACTTTGTCACGCAATGTTGAGTTAGATTCAAAACTGTTTTACTCAAACATGTATGTTCACAGTTGCTCGGGTGAAGAGAAAGGGAAATGTGTGTTTTACTCCATTGTGATAAATCTTGAATAAACTTTGTACTCAACCCCAACCGCTTTCTCAACCGAACTGAGTAAAATATTTTAGAGGTGCATTGGGTGAATATTTTGTTACATTATTTTTCTACTATACAAACGGCTGGAACTGATTTACCTCAAAATTTGTAGCGTATATATTTTTTAATGATATGCTTGCATGTGAGGGAGGAAACATCATATGAAAATTGGATTAATGACCGGGTCACTACCTTTAATATTTTGAGCATGTTTAGTAAATTCAAAAGAGTTGTTATTTTAAAAGTCTTCTTTTAAAAGGTATTTATCATGTGCGTTTTTTTTTTTTAAGGATTATAGATTCGTGAGCCATCGTATTTGCGAAATATGCTCCAAACGATATCTAGAAACGAAAAAACGGTAAGAGTAGCAAAAAGGTCAGATTAAGTTATGTATTTAATTTAGATCGAATTGCAAAGAGATAGAGCAAAGCCTGGGGCTAGATAGCATATCAATAGAATAGGTTTGGCGTTAGGGTGAGGTGAGTGACATGATAAAATTAGTTGTTGCAGTCTGGTCATGGAGATTAATTACACTTAAATTTAAATGTTGATACCATCGTAACTTCTTTAGAAAGTTTATTGATCTGCTTTTTTCGATAATTATCGCATTATATTCTTTTACAACAAAGGTCTACAATTATTTTATCTGATTAATTGACTTTAATACTAATACCATTCTGCTAACGCTTACGACGATACAATTGTTCAAATAAATTTGTTGTAAAAATATCAGTTACCTGTTTCGGCTTTGATAATAAAAACCGATTTGATAAAGTGTTTCCCTAAAATAATGGCTGTATAGTTGTTACGCATATATTCTATGAATAATTGTCGCGGAGGAGTAATACTTCGGTAAATAACCACAGGAAGATTTTCATCACATGCAAGGGAGGAAAATGATCCTTCATGATTGAGAATAAATCCTCAATTCTCTCTCCCCTTATAAGTTTGATCCGAACATCCATTGGTAATATATATACAAAGAAAAATATTGAACTTATCGCGGTTGTTTTCCGGTCTCCCTCATTGTATTATCATTTTCCATGAAACAATTCAGTCGTGACTACAGTTTATCTCTTTCCTGAATGAAGTTATCGCTCTTTCTCTCTCTCTCTTCGAATGCGTCCTTGCTTGTATGTGTGATGTACGCCCTCTATGACAGTTTTGCCACGTTTATTTTCTTCATTACTATTATAACAAGTGATAAAAAATAAAAGTATTCCTGGATATCAGGATGTTGTATATGTTCATGCACACCTCCTCACAAACAATACCGTGTTTTGTAATCTTTGACTTTCATTGCTCCTTCCAAATTGTTGTTTACTTAAAGAAAATTGCATCTGGTAAGTTTGTAGTGATCGGTTTCAGAGCAAGTATGCTTAAACCTGATAGAATTTAAGTTTACCGATCACGTCTTGGGCTGTGAATTCACATGAAGCAACATTGTCCGCAGGCGTAATAATTAGCGACGACTGTTAACTAGCGATACCTCCTTACAGATCCCGCGACCTTATCACCTATTTCTTTCTATAACATAACCGGAAAATATACAAGCATAGTAAGAAAGTATTTATGAGATCCCTGTTTAATCGGATAAACTTGCCAATATAAGATCTGATTAGGTTTCAAATGCCAAGGGGTTGTGAAAATAATATCAGGATGAGATGGAAGAAAATCACCAGAAGTCTGCGGACCAGATCCGCAATTTCTACAAGAAAAAATATAACTTAAGCGAAAATCCCATTAAGTCCGATTTGATAAGATTAGTGTGGGTAGATAAAATTGTGTTAAGGATTGCCGTTAGGTAATCATTTTTCCTCATGTATCTAGCGCCTCTCGCCCACGCTCAAACTATAATCTACACTTGGAGAATGTTTTCACTCGTTCTCACTCTGTTCCCGCGCTTTTTCTTTCCTTGAATCTGTACCCCTACATCGTATTGTGAGTGCAAAAAAGTCGTAAATTACATTTTGGTGATATTTATTTTTGTTCTGATTATCAAAAAATAAGTAAATGCTTATTATTTTTGTAGGCTTGCAGAATTATTAAGTATATTAACTTTATTTCAAAGTAGATACGGCTTTGTTCCACTCCAACTTGAAAATGTTACGAGTGTAACAAAATTACATCTGAACCACTAAGTTTTTTGCATTATCGAGGAAAATTGACATGTAGGTACGCCATTTTGTTTTAGTAAATGGATAGAAATGGTATTTCGCGATACAATAATGTTATTATAGATAAGACTTTGCTGCAATCAACACTT
This sequence comes from Ophioderma brevispina, assembly GCA_023653785.1. Taxonomy (NCBI): domain Eukaryota; kingdom Metazoa; phylum Echinodermata; class Ophiuroidea; order Amphilepidida; family Ophiodermatidae; genus Ophioderma; species Ophioderma brevispina. Next base: position 148,317 of record JAMKCH010085297.1, read on the forward strand.
AATTACTTGTGTAAATTATACATAATGTATGGGGACATTTCTAATTTAATTCTGCGCAGTCTGTAAAAATCGTCAAAAGTCGATTCGATACAATAATGGTCAATCATTTGAATGAGAATATACAAATTCACTGGCCAAATGTATTGCGACTGACAGAACAAAAATCATAATCACAAACTTATTTTAAATTGTACCATGGGTTCTTGACACCAACTGACATATTGAATATTTTTGATTTAATTGTTGTGATCCCTAAATACAAGCGAGCGCCAGCTCGCCAGCTAGCGAACGATATCTTTACCGATACACTCCAGAAAGAATACAGACACAGGAACTTAAGAAATGTCTTCAGAATAGCCGGTAAATGAATTGTTCGGTTCGTTAGAGTTTACCCCCAGACATTTACAGGAGAAAATCCGACTGGTTGTGTGGACCGAAAATGACATAACGTTAGTGGAAGTCAGAGTCCTCGTAAAATTTAGGAATTGCTGAGACATCCAATGCAATTTGAATGATACATCACGTGGTTTGCGCAAATCATATAATATGCAGTCAAGAATTCGTGGTGTTTGAAATCAATTTGTGATTATAAACTTTTTTTTTTCTTGTATGTTGTAATACTTTTGGCGAGTGGTGTATCTGAACACTCTTAGAAAAAGTTTATCCCATTGGGTAAAATATTTACACAAATCTGTGAAAATAGGAAACATGGTCGTCAGTGGAGGTAAAACTTTACACAGCATGGTATGGTATAAGGCTTCACCTGGCGCATATGTAATACTTTAGCCCCTCAAATGTTACCCCAATGCCAACCATGTATCCTTTCTGAACACATGCTGTTCGATTATTTTTGTAACGATTCACCAAGCTTTTGTGTCATTAATTTACCCCATAATGGGGTACTAATTTTACCAAATATTTTTACCACATAATATTGTGTCATTTTACTCCATATTGTGTTATTAAAGTTAGAACTGAAACTTGTCTAAAGGGTGCGGCTATATTAATTGATTACTTTGTTGTATGTCAAAAAGTTACGGAGATTTTCACTCCACGAAAACTGTAGAACAATCGCAGTGGGACCACTTGCTGGATTTAATTCGAGAACTAAATTATGGATTTAATTTGTGTAACAGTTATTGACTATCATGGTTCATTTGAGATGGGCAAAGGAACCATGAAAGCTTGCAGTCCCCATTCGGTGTGTTTCGTAGAATGTTTGAATGTTGCAATATGGCGCAGTTTAAGCTTTAGCATTGCTTCTAATATGTTGTAAATTCTCTAGCAATTCGGCCTACAGGCCACGATTAGGGATTAAATAAACCTTGATTATTATTATTATTGGCTAAAGTTGAGTAGCACTACCATTTGCTGCCACGTTGGCACTCAAAAGAAGTGTAAATCCTGCTGTCGTCTGTGAACATAGAATTAATATTTGGAGTCAAAGAGCTCCGTTTTGTGTTCTAAAAGTGGACATGTTTGCCAACAGACTTGTTATGTTGCTGCAGAATTTGGGCGATCTCAGGACATCTTGGGATTATTTATTAAGAAATGTATTGGATCTAGTAACGTTTTTTTTTTTTTATAACTCCACAACGTATCTTCAGCATTGCTTCAAAAGAGAGAATTTCGCCGCCTCGAGGATAATACTTTGAAATAGTGGAAGACGGTTATTTAGAGTTCTACTCTGAATCAACGTGTAGTAGATTGTGATATTGGGGCAATCTGCACGGCAGCGCAGATCCAGATCGGATCCAGATCGGATCCAGATCTCGTATCCAGTTTGCGTCTACACGGGCAACGGCCAAACCTAATCCAGATCTGCAACGCGTACATGGTGTGTACACGCTTGGTTAGTGTCGCTGCACTTTAAGCGCGTACTTTTAGGTTACGCGTAAAGTATTCCTCGATGACCAAGGTTACGCGTAGCATTTGTACACTTTACGCTTCGAAAGGTCGCTGTACTTTCGCACTCACTGCGCCGTTTAGAGTTCTTAAACGGTCTCCCGTGATCTGGATCTGTGATCTGATCTCGGTGATGCGCATCGGATCTGGATCTGCGCTCCGTGTAGATTGCCCCATAATCACCTCAACAAAGAGACCACATCAAGACAAAGCAATAACTAGAAGTTCAATTGTGTATAACTAAATTGCCTTTGATTGAAACTCCCCCAGATAGACTGTGGTGCGTAGAACAAATAAGCAAATGTATAATAAATTCTGTAGTCTACATCAGGGCACTAGGGCAAACTCAAACTCCATTGTTATATTGCCACTTAGTTGAAAAGATTCCAGGTGTTACCACCCTCCACGATTCAGGTTGAATAATATGGTCATGACGCAAACACAATATACCTGTCCTCGTCCAAAAATAAATAACTAGTTTACATTATAATATAGGTCGTTGACTTAAGTTTTCTTCTGAAAACGCGGTAAATTGAATAGAAATGAAGTTATGGTTCTGCACAACGTTCTTAGGTCAAAGCTTGAACAGCAACTTTTCTTTCATGACTTTTTGTTCGTCTTTCTTCCTTTTCGAATAAATGATTAAAAATACGGTCAAAGTTAATCGAACACATACTATAGAAGCTCCAGATTTATTTATTTGTGATCGAGCATAGGTATTTTGTGCTTACGTCATGAAAAAATACTCAATCTGAATCGAGAAGGTCATAGCACCTGAAATCTTTTCAACTGCGTGACAATATAAGAATGGCTAAGATGAAAAGGATCTGAAGTGTTTTTCTCCTCCACGTACCGGGCCGATTGTTGAATATCTTTTTATTCATTTTCAAGAAAATGTATCAGTTTTATATGCGGGAACAGAAGGTTATATGATTTAAATTATTTATTATGAATTTATACTTGGGTTTTCCTTAGTCCATTGATATAGACTACAAAACAACAGCATAAAATGACATGCCCATAGGACGAGTGCACCATCAACGCTAAAAAACTCGTGGTCTAGGCTGGATTCTAACCGGTGACCTCCAGGACTCTATATTGATTTTAGTGATGTAATCATGACTGTTATGAACATTGATATTGCAATATTGTTAATAATAATGATAATATTATGCATTATTATGCATCAGGCTCCTACTCCTTGTGTCTTTAGGTTATCACTGGTCTAAAGTACTGCTCGTCGAACACTTGCACATCACATATTAACATTCAAAATTGGATGTAGCAGTTTTACCGATTCCTAGAAAACTGGTTACGTATAGGCGGGCTAACCTCTTATCTGCTGAAGAGAGCTACTATAAGGGCGAGTACTTTGTACGACTATAATATGACTATAGTTGCCCTCCTATGGTGATCCTAAAGTAATGGTGAATTTGATCCATGGGTATTGTTTTAACAACAGCCTCCTAAATATTTGAAGAAAGGTACCAAATGTAATTATTCATCATAATGATAATACTTGGAAAGGAGTAATTGATTCTGAATGCAAGAAGAGCATCTCACGTTGGTCTATACACTTAGGTTTCTGTTCATTGCGGAATGTTGCTGCGAAAGGTGTTTTGTGCAATATGTTGATGGTACATTTACTAAACGTACAAAAATATTTTTCTTTCGTTCATGAAGCTTTTGTTGATTCAAAAGGTACCAATTGAAGCAACACATGTATTAAGGAAGATCCAACTTCATCATGTTTAAAGACCACCGCAAATGCACATGACCATTCAAAATACCGTTTTTCATTGACATTTGCATAAAATAAATATGCCACCATGAAAATGAAAATACAGTGAAGTTTTTCTTGATTTATGATGTACGGATGTATGTCTCTCGTCAACAATTTTACCAAAAAGATGAACCTTTACCAGAACGCAAACTCCGATTCAGATGAAACAAGGTATGTGGGTAGTGGTGGACACAAGTATAACCCATGCAAATTGTTGATGGTATATATGCATATTAATGAGCTCATTGCATATATGTTCTGATTGGCTAATAACAAATATGTGAACCTTGACCAGAATGCAATGTCCGATTTTGATGACACTTGGTAAGTGGTGGACAAAAGTATTGCCGATGTAATCAATATGTTGTTCCGTTGGTTTATGGGTAGAAATGGGTACTCTGAAGTTAATAATGCGGCCCACAGTTTACATTCTATGAATTTAGGGAGCACGACAGCTGAGAACCGTGCGTGAAATTCTACTTGATTCAGTTCCACACAAAATCTTTTCCTCGTACTTGACAGAGGATATTTCTGGCGTTTCCCAGGGGACGGTCATTGGTCCATTATTATTTCTGGCCGTAGTTGACTTACCCCTTAACTTTAATTCTGAAGCTAAGTGTTTTTGCTGCCAAATTGTATAATAACCGTCATGACACTTAATAAACACAAATTTGTCTCTTGGTTGTATTAAACGCAATGCTGAGTCTGCATCAAACAACAGCACATCTTTCATTGGGCAGACTTTTATTCGAACACTCTAACTCAATATGAGACCCAACAATATCTCATAAAGAAAAAAAGAAAATAGAAAATGATCCAAAAAGAACGTCAGGTTCTGTCACAAATACCTTTGGCAAACAAACAAGTATCACCCAATTAAGTAAAGATTTAGATTGGGACACCCTTCAGAATTGAAGGACCACAAACAGACTTTGCACAAAGCCAGACAGGCCTCCTGGCTCTGCCGGTGGACCACCTCCTCCGGCCTGCTCGGCGTCAAACACGTCACTGTCATACTGAGTCATATCAAGTTATGACTTGCAACAAGAACGGCTACAAATATTCATATCTTCCAGAAACTGTTATTGACTGAAATAATTCACCAAGCTCTATAATTCAAATTGAGAAACCCAAAAGTTCAAAGCAACGGTTCTCCAACATCTCCGGCAAGCGCATACCTCTCCTGTACGTGTGGCTCCAACTCGGGAGTATTGTACAGTAGTTACTATACAGGCACAGATTACAGACACAGTATTCATCAGTATTCAAAAGAATTCAAATAAATTGTCCAGGTGTTTATCAAATCAAGTTTGATGACTATATATGGATTAAAGAGTAAAATCCGAAGGTTTTACTTATTTTAGTTGCCATGGACGTCATAAGATTCTGAACCACTACTCTCCTTGGCAAGGTTGATTAGAATTTGATTGATGTCCATACCCATAAGACGTTCCTTGACCTAGTACGATTCTTCCATTCAAACTACATATGTTCGATTTTATTTTCCATTCGGTCGCTGAAACTTTTTCAGCAGCGTCATCGAGCATTTTTGTATTAATTTCATTTTGAAACCTATGTTGTTTTTTAGCTTTGAGACTTTGATATAAGTTCTATCGGATTAAGGTCAGAATGATAATGTGGAAGATAAATATATACTTTAATTTCCATACTTTAATTTTGACATTTAAAGAAAATAACTAATGTCTAAACAATGAATGATTCCGATGGAAATGGAACACCTTTGCGTCTGACCATTTTTCGCAGTGTTTGCCTTTTACTTCGTCCTGATAGTTATAGGTTTTCTTCGAAATGAAATTAAACTTGAAATTAAACGCGCCTGACACCACTCCTTTGCAACTTAAACTATAAGAAGTCCCTGTTCTCCAAGAGACCACCTTGCCTTGCTCATCAATCCAACATATCGTTGGACTATGGTTACTGGTTATTCATGTTTCATCTACGTATTCTATTTTAAATGGTGGTCAGGCCTGTAAGTCTCGAATTTTTCATCTTTCCCAAAAAAATATTTCTGTCTTTTTTCTTTTTTTTTTTGACAAGAAACATGATTTTTGTTTTAAATTGAAAATCTAATTTCCTTAAGGACGTTCTTCCACCAGTAAAACGCAGATCACCACGAATATAAGTTAATAATATGTTCAGTGTTGGACACTCACGTCTTTGATAAAATTGATGGACCTTTCTCGAGATAGCGTGCCTGGAAAATCATCAACAATAAAATTTCTTGCTTTTAGGCCGATATTTTGTTTCAATTTCATGTTCGGATTTCTTCAAAGTCTATGTTTAGGCAATATAGAAACGCTAATACGAATATGGTCTTTAGTTATACTGGTTTGTGTACTGTCATACACCCTTTCAATATTTTGTCTTGAAAAAAACCATTTATATGCAATAACATTTGATAAAATGTTGGTTACATGAAAGATGTGCCAAAAATTATTTTTTATCAAACAGACATATATACAAACATACCAGGCCTCTGTTCTACCACATTAAAACATCTATGTTATATCTTAGAGCGGTAATTTAGGTGAACGCACGTGTTTTGGTTGCAAAATATACCTAAAAAGGGATCAACATTCTAAGCAGTGAAGAGAAGTATTTTTAATATGATTCAAACATAATTGTACTAAAAAGCACTCATTTGTAAAATACAAGTCGTTTTAATTTTGAAAAGAGAAAGAACAACTAAAGTCTTAGGCTCATTTTCAATGTTTAAATAGACTTTAAAATAAGATAAAATTGGAAGAATCAATTTGGTATCAAACTGCTTAAAGGGAGTTCATCAGGTGTTAGATGAGACTTGGTTTAACCTGGAGCCGAGTCTATTGACAAGCAAGACACACTTATCTATGGTACTGTCTCCCCCGAGTCCGTCACGCTTCTCACCAAGGTTGCTACCGTGTCCTAGTTGGCAGAAAGTAAATTAAGTCAGCCACCTAATGCAATGTTCATTTAATCAAGAAAACCTGAGCCGGTCTGGTTCAACAGTCGAAATAATGTAAAGCGTAGCAAGGAATAAGTTAAGCTCGACATTTTTAGTTACTGCCTGGTACCGTGCATTTGTATGTCCGAACACTCCCATTAGCTAGAGCGCTAATTTCATGAACACCCAAGTAGTTTAAAATTTGCAAGTATTATACTGAATGACTGTGCGTTCACTTAAAAACGTATCACGCTGTATCTGACTCTTACCGACTGCTTTTCTGTTGTATTTTCGAGTAACACCTGTCTCATGTTACTTCAAAATATACACTCAATTTAACCCTCCGTAATGATCTGTCATTCTCTGTAAATTGTCTGAAGTTGGAAGTTTGAATATGCTTGAATAAGATTTGCAGCAACAAATACTAATTGCACTAAAGCAGAAGCCTTACAATTAATATATGGATTGCTATATTTATTTTTAATTGTAGCAGCACAAGAGTTAAATTTACCCTGACGAGCACCTAAATCCAAAACGAAGTTATAAAAATGAATTCACACTGACGAATTGTCATTCGTCGCACCCCTTTGATAAAAACTGCTTTCCGTAACAATTTATTATACCCTTGTCTATTTTAAGATGAAATGACAAACATCGTCTGCCCTAAAGCTATGAATATGTTCAAAGATTACAAACTTCTTAGCCATTAATAATTATACATGTATGATACACAAGTAATAGATCAAACACTTATCTGCTATTATTGAATATGAAGGAGAGACAATTGGTCATGGATTCGTCGGAAAGAATGTAGGAATTGATAATATGTGAATACGATTGAAGTGTTTATATTATATCTACTTGGCAGATGGGTAATCAAGAATCCCCTGGAGTTAAAGAGGGTTCTGAATCTATCATCTTGACCGCAAGAGGCTAAAATAAGATCTAGAATAAACACTCACACGAGTTCCTTCTAGTCTTATTCAATAACTGGATGGCTTACTTGAAAATTGATATTACGCTGCAATGCACCTGTTACTGAAGTGAGCTCATCATTGAAATGCTTGTGCTGTTCTTTGTTTGCTTGTACCTTGAGCATGTTATTCCCAACCCATCCGTTATCTGGATTGCCGGATTGTATCTTTAAAACAAAACAAAGCATACTAGGAGTTGATCACATAGATTGACGTCAGATATATTTTATAAATCAACCAGGAGTGGTACTGTAGGTTGCAAGTTTTTGTCCAGTTTGGTATGGAATAAAATCCAAAGATGTAGCACATAAGATGCTCATATCTGGTTGTGTGACTGCTCTTCCAACGACCAACAGTATAGTTTAGAGTGCAGGAAAGAGAGAGAGAGAGATAAAAAAAAAACGGGAAGGAGGAAAGATAGAGATCACGGAACGGTTGTTAATGCAATTTCTTACTCTCACTTCTGACATCTTCAACAACACTGCTTAACAAAAGAAAGTCAACGAATACCCTAAATACACCGATCTTCATGTGCTGATACCACGTAGAAGACACACCTAGATATGCCTCATATATGTGGGCATTGAATTCATCCGGAATAGCCCACTTCCTGATGCGATAAAACACTCTACGAACGTATATCATTCTCTGCTTCATACTTGCCACAAACTCCACGCCTGTGATATTACTTACAGTCTTGTAACTAGCTTTCCGGAACGGTTTCAGCGAAATCCTATAGAGATCTAAAATTCCTATGAAGAAAACAAGATTGCAAGGATTGCCTCTTCTTACGAAACATCAGGTAGCGCATGTAATATGAAAAATTGTATCTCTTTCAAGGTCTTCTCAATTTACCTAACATCACTTCACGTGCAATGTGTCATTGCTATTAAAAGTGTCGAAGTATCATTTTGCGCGATCATATTCATGAAACTTAGAGAATATTGTATTAAATACATTTTTGTTATACTTTTCTATTATGGGGCTTGACAGGTGATTGCATAATCCTTCTAGTTTGACGAAATAACCGAGAATGTTTTCGAATATTGTTTGCATACATGATTTTATTATCATTCTTGTTTAGTTGTTTAGTTTAGTTTTAGAAAGTTTTCACAATATTAATCATCCTGTTTTCAAAATTAAAATGAAGTCAGAAGGTGTAAAAAGAAATTTAAAAAAGAAAGTCACCACAACATGGATTGAAGTTGCACTTTTTCGGATTATAGTTCACTTGAAACTTAATCGTACCTAATCCATTTAGAACTTCATTGTCTTTTATCAGTGGCAGTAGCCTGAGCAATCTTGTTACACCGTCTGACCGTAAAGTGCACTGATTGTCTATTGCGTATGTACTTTGCTCAGTCTGTTAAGTACATTAGATCTAGAAGAGGCCCACGTAACTTCCATCAGATATGTTTCCACATGTACTCCATTTGGACCAACATGATCATGGCAAATATATGAAGTGACGTCATCGTTTGTAGTTAATTCCCGCAGCTAATTTATATGCTAATTAAAATACATACATTTGAAACACATTACTGCAAGTGAAGGAACATATTTCAATATTTTATTATTTGTAAAATGCTGCGACGTCACTGCATACTTCAGTCCGGATGTAGTGAAGGACTGCGTTTATGGGACAAACAGGATACAGTACAGAACATCATGAAATAGAGGATTCAAATTATCATAATTGAATTTTGTCTTTGAGTACTTGTCTGGCATGTTGAGACAAAAGTAACCTTGGTCCAAGTGCCCATATGGTATATTGATGCTTTCTGACGTCATTTGAAGGACAAACTATTGGTTATTTATTCTTTATTTCTCTCTTACTTTTTAGTCTACGTTCTTTTCCGGATGCTTATAATGTAGGAAGCAAAAAGTCGATGTTTTGAATCTGATGAGAACTTGGACGAGAACTAAACTTGTCCTGCTTTATAAAGCGTCTAATTTCGGAATGATTGCTTTCTCTTCTTGCATTGGCGAGTAATTTCCAATTTATTTTTGAGAATTACATTGTCAATCCACAGCTTCTTCTTCTTCTTAGCGTGTCCACAAGTCATTCGTAATGGCTTGTGGTGGTGTCAGGGTTTATTCAACTGTGTAAGCTGCAAAATGCCTTTCTAAGAGGTAAACATAATCTAGTGGTTGATGAGATGATTCGTCACGCCAAAAATAAAATTTGTACTGTGCATATTATATACCTGACTTGGAAGTCTTGGCAGTCTTTGGCCCTTTCCCCCATAATCGTATGGAATACTCAACCTTTATGCTAATATATTGTGTAAGGTCCGTATCAAACAATGGTCTTCAAAACATTTCGGTTCAAACGTGGCATCTTCCAGGGCGACCCACTTTCCCCTTTTATTTTTATCATGTGCTTTGACCCTATTATCCAATTTCTTGAATCCGAGATGAAGCATGGTTATGATAACAACTCCATTTACGGATGATTTCTGCCTTATTACAGGGAATACGAGCACCCATCAACGTTTACTATCCAAAATGAATTCTCTTATAGAATCGACGGGTCTCAAACCATCAAAATGCCATTCATTGTCAGTAGCCCGTCGTTGTTAAGTTCTCTTGTTAAATTTATTTTATTCATTTTGTTATAATTTTATGATCCGAAGTAGCGGGCCTCGATAATATCAATAATTCGCCGATCAATGATTAGATCCGAATACAAAATTCGCATCTTCGTGCAACGCTTTCTCCATGCTTTAAGATACCACCTTGAACAACTGAATGCCCTGGTTAATCGTTATATCAGGAAATGGTACCTTGGCCTTCGTTCACATGCCTATAAAGGTTTAGATATAAAATCTATATCAAATCTTTACCAGGAATCTCATCTCCCCGCTCATATCTCCTCGAGAATAATAGAAGGACCTGTGCTCAAACCATTGCCTTGATAGCCGAATTATCAAAGAGAAACACTGGACAAGGAAAGAGTCAATTGGTATATATTGCGAGACTCTTTTAAAAACTGTAAATAACTTTCCTGAAATTCCGTTGAAAAAGATCCAGAAGGATACTAAACTCTACTCTAAGGATCTTGTTCAGAATATGCGAGACCATTCCTTGTTCAGGGCCAGTTCTTTGATTTCCTTGCTTCAGAAGAATCTTGCTACCACTGGCAAAGGACAATGTGCAGTCTTTTTAGTCAATTCCCTTGGCGACACTCTTAATACTAAAACAAATCTTAAAAGATGGGGTAAGCTTGCGGGAATCCTGAGACCCTTCATCGTGTACTTAACCACTGCAAGAGGTCGCTACACATGGAAACACAACAATATTCTCAATTATATTTATAATGTTATTTAAAAATCTGGATTCGACGACAATCCTCCAAAGATCTTGACTGACCTTTTCGACAGGTATATCGAATCTTCACCCGTCACCACTATTCCTACTCATCATTACTAATCTGATTCCTGACTTGTGTCTATTTTTGAAAGACCTTAAAAGCTGGTCAATTTGGCATTGATAAAGCTAACACATATACAGATGAGATAAACACTTGTTTCTGATATTGAACAATCCGATTCATTTAATTTCGGTTCAATGGGCTAAATGTTGCCTGATAATTTATTAAGACTTAAAGAAATTCTTAAGATGTGCAATAAGCCTATAGCCTGTGCAATAATGACTGTGCAAAAATATAAGTTTAATTATCTGTTTCATCAGATCGTCTTCGTCTCTACTTCGTATTGTCCGGATGTCTTGCGTGCTTCTACCGTCTGGGCGGCAGACCTAGACTTTATATAACCGTGTATTTTTATCCTTTGTTTGTATGTTTTGTAGTTATAAACAAAGTTATGCAGAACAACAAAATGCTATTTATTATCATTTGTATGGTTTCCAGTAAGATGTGCGTTGAAGATTTACACAAAATATAATTTTTGTAGCTATCAATTTAAACCTAAAGCCGAAAACCTTCTTAAAAGTACTTAAATATCCTGTCAATTAAGTAAGCATAGAATAATAATTCCAATCAAGCTCTAACTGTAAACAGGTGGGGGAGTTGCCATACATCCAGACATACAATCTTTACATTTTTAGGTAGGCTGACTAACTGTGTTAACCTTTACCCGCCTTTAAAGAATCTTTTGGATAAATGATCACCAGAGTGATTAGTCTGTTATTTGACCTTTGTTTTTGATTGGTAAAGCTCTCGTTGACATTTGCAATCTTGTCCTATGATGTCACTTATACCACAAGTACAATTGACTGGAGTTAATAAAATGTTTGAAATTGTATCATCCTTCAAATGCTTTTAGTTATTGTTCCTACCAGAACGTTATAAACCTGAAGAAGATCAAATATATGCACGTCATTCAAAACACGCACAGTATATGGGCAATTTTTTTCAAAAATGATTACACATTATTGAGGGAATCTTGGTGAATTATCAACAACCGAACCTTATTCTCATTGTGTGTAAAATACATGCGGGCACTCGCTAGCATACCTTCCTAACAGTCATAATCGGTAATTTAAGGTTCTTCAAGCAGATAATCGGGCTCGTAATGGGTAATTATCAATTTTATGGATATGTGCAAATCATTATAGATAGACCATAATCATCCACATCATTCAGCGACATTGTTTTCGCCGTCTTCCAATTACTGCCAATGTGGCATGAAGCCCACCAGAGGACGCGTTCTGACAAATAGCCTTTGTCAAGTCTTATCACCAAACCAGTATCGCTAAAATCGAGAAAATGTCAATCTTTTTCAAAATATGTATATATTCATATCTCTCTCCCCCTCTCCCTCTCTCTCCTCTCTCCCTCCCCTTCTATCTCTACATATATATGAAAATCATAAAAAGAGAGAGGAGGACTATTTTATAGCCTGAATTATAGATAAAATTGTGTTCGCGTAACTTACCATTTTTTCTGAGATGAATGACAAGTATTTTTAATAATAACAAGAAATAAGATATAAAATTTGATGTATTAATTATATATTCCTTAACCAAGCATGTTCTTCCTATTATGTGAAATTGAAATCCCAATACAAACATTTAAAAAAAAAAATTCCCACAAGTATACTGTAAATTTAAAACATATTGTTATATATGTAAATTAAAAGAACAGAAATTGTAAGACAACCTCATTTATATTCTTGTAGAAAGTTGAAGTTACCATTGAATTATTTGCTTGATCCTTTTTTCGATTTGTTATACAAAATATTCCTAACCTTTCGCTTTTGAAATAATGAAAAATTTGTATTGGAAGCCACATATTGATTGGTTGCCAAACACCCGCGGAAGTCGTTTAATATTATCACAATACGATACGAATACAACACTTGTATATATAAATGTATGTAATGGCATCTAAAGGTTGGAAATAAACGACACTCCCAGAAGAGAGTAGGTATTCATGTATTCTTGTACGGCGGATATTTCCTTGTAATACAAACCTCACTTCTTTTATCTCTGATCACGTAGTGGATCATAAACGACAGCAAGGCTCGAGGGTCTGGTTGACACACCGTTTTCAGTCAAAACATTCTTCCCCTGACATAATACATTACGAGGTGTCATGTTACATTCCGTCTTTTCAATTTCTATGATAGCATGCCTTATCTTGTTAACCAGTCTTTCAACGCGACATCCGGGTAACGGCGGTAATCAAAAATGAGAGAAGAACAAAGACAGAAAGAAAGCGAAGGCGGTGGAAAGAGGGAGCGACAGACAGACGGATAGAACAGGGGGTGGGGGAAGCAAACGGGAGAGAGGAGATCGAGGGAGAGGAGAGAGCACTAGAGTTAACGATTACTTACAGTCTTTATATCAAAATTATATTCCAACAGTTAGGTTCGTTGCACACATTAAAATGAAATGTTACTCAAAATAATAACTAAACTAAGAATGTCTCGAGGCATTTTCATAATTATACAATCATTATACTCAACAAAATCACCAGAGTTTAGTTTTTCTTAAACTTTTGCACATTGCACGAAGAGGATGTTGTATTTAGTGTTGCGAGAAACACGAGATAAGTTTGCCATGTAATTAAATTCTTTATACAATTGAACTGGACAAAGAACCTCTTGTAACACAAAACGCAATTCAATGATGTTGTGCAAATCCAAGGATAACGACAATCGTCAGTAAATGGCAGACTAAAATGAATTTTTTAGTTATTTATGCCTTGCGATAAAGTGGCAATCATACAACAGCTCTACAAAGTTCACGATCCTGATATTGGGGTGGTTCGGTATTTACTGTTATAAATATTAATGAGTAAACTCCATATCGTTTGCGAAAACTATTTGAAGTTAGTAGCTGTTAGTATGTCAATCCGAAGAGGGACTAAATACCATGGGCGTATCCATGGGATGCGGAGAGAGCGGGCTCATCCCCGGGAGTCTAAAAATTAACTATTATAGCCTTCAGAGTGCAGCAGAATGGGTCAAAATAACGTCAAATGTGCTAACAAAAGCTTATTTTCCCCCAGGGGCTTCGCCCCATGAAAGCCCAACCAAGTCCCTGTGACCCACCGGGATCTTGAGTGGCCCACTGGACCCCCTCCCGCATGGGCTGGGATCATATTCATGAACATTGCCAATTTATCATAGAAGATCAATCACATCTTGACCGATTTTAATTACTAAAACTTCCTGGATATCTTTACTTTCTGCATTATGTGGCTACAGGTTGAATGTCCTCTAATGTTTCTTACTGTTACTTTAACCAAGCGTTGGTTCAACTTTGCACAGTTAGAATGGACTCAAATTACAAGGAAATGACCTTAGAAAATGACGTAACTCCTAATAATCATTGCTGTTTCATTTCTTATACACCAATCCGCCGTCCGTTTGCTGTATTTAGCCCTGCAGCGGCGTAGGACCAAAAATCCCTGCGGGACATTTGATTGAAGCAATCAATGCGTGAATTACAGTACTAGTTATTATGGCATTACGTGGACGTAGCAAGTGGTTAGGCATATGTAGATGCCAGACCCATGCGTCGCGTGTGTGCGTGTACCTTGAATGTGGAATTATTTGGTCCATTTGGCGTACAAGTAGATACGTCGCGTATGGCAAGGTAAGGTAATAGAATTTAACGGCACCTCAACACAAATGTGTCATACCGCGTCACCATGGTTACTTTAAATCTAATATTTTACAAGACAAACATTAGAAAACACATTTTCTTATAAAATACAAACTCTTACTTTTTGAAATAGCCAAGATACATTAAAATAGATCAATAACAACACAAGATTTTTTATTTTAAAGAAATATTTCGGCAAATCTATACAGGCTTTCTAGATAGCCTTTATTGATAAAAAACTTATTTCACATAACTTATTGATTGCAATGACACGCAGAAAAAACACACGTGTACAGCAAAAGCACAACCACAAGAGATATACACTGATGAATTAGTTCATAACTACAAGAGATAGACATCATACAATGTTGAATTAGTCCACCACCCGTCCATGTATCAAGCAAGAATGACTCATTTAAGATCAAGCTAAAACAACTTCAGTTACTGCCGGCCAATCAACAACCACATCAAGCCGACTACACCCTCTTTCAACATCATCAGAACATACAAACACTTGATCCGTATGAAATAGCCAGGATACATTGTTAAAACCAATAAATAATTTACATTACTGAATATTTAGGCAAATCTAATGCAGGTTTTATGGATGGCCTTGTCTTAATTGACAAAAAACTTCAAATGACCTTAAACATAAAGCATTATACTTAATAACTACACTTATCAACTTACACTTAACAAATACATTAAATTCAATCTTATACTGTATGTGAGAAATATTACAAGCCCTACAACCGCATCATGTTGGAACATTAGGCGGGTTGTCCCTTTTAGTCGCCTCTCACGACATGCAGGGCTACATCGGGTCAATTGTTAACCCCAAACCCGCAGGCATCTAAACGTCACAACCATGCAAAACCGAACCGTAGTAATGAATGCCGTCGCATAAGCCTGTACTGAAAAGTATAGTAATACAGAAAGAGCGGGTTATAGTGTCTGCGTTCCTGTGATTATTTATAACGCGTCTTGCATCACGTGATAATAAATAAATAACTCCAACACAGACACTATACCAGGGTTTTTCTGTATCACTCTTAATCTAGCCTATTGTTCATGTCATGGTCAGTATAATGTATGGAAATCCCAAGGGTGTCGGGACATGAGTCATATTGTTGAAGTCATTGCCTAGTGGTTTTTGTCCATGTATTTCACCATTTTCTTAGTGAATCAAAGTTTCGTATTTTATAATTACGCTAGGTTTGGAGTACGATCATACCCTGTCAACATAATTCAATTGCTTCATTTTCTTTAAATTTGTAGGTCCGTATGCAAAAAAGAGTTAGACAGGGTTTAAGGTTAGATTTCGTCTAAGTGTAATTTAGTCCCACCAGAAAAAGACATTTTCCTTTGCATTGACATGAGGGTATTTGTATTTATTTCGAAATTTGCATTTTAATCTTTGAAATTTACTAGTTACTTTATGATGAAAATGTGAATAACTTTCAACTTTGGACACAATTGATTTTGACTAAGACCAGATCTTACTTTAAACATGGGGTAACATTTTATGCATACGGACCTAAAAATATTTTACTCAGTGTAGATTACAACGGGAACAACTCTTTCTGTTTAGTAAAATCTTAGTCAAAGTTGACCAAACCTTACACATTGTTTGGGTAAAATGTGTAGGGGTGCCCACCTTGACTAAGACTGTATTCAATACAAAGGGTTGTTACCTTTTTGTTTTTGTTTTTTCCATCAAGATTTTTTGCAATCATTAGCGCTGAAATACACACAATGTGTGCTAAACGAACAAGTAAAGTGGTAGACGTTTCATATAGAAGTCCCAAGTATGCAAAAGAGGTAGTGCCATTTATTCCGTCCTGCGCTGCTGTACAACGTCATACAGTGCATGACGGGATCAATTGTAATACCTCATTTGCATGCGTGGGACTTCTATATGAAACGTCTACCACATAAGTCCGATTTATTGGAGTTTCGTCAATTATATTGTAAGATTCTAAGCAAGAGTATTTTTATATGCTGCTTATTTCTAGATCGTCATTCCAAACTGACATGCCTGGCCAACATATTAATGCATTTATATTAAAGTTATACATTACAATAAGTTGGGTTGAAGTTAAAATATTGGTATAGACCGTATTCAATAGCCAGCCATGATAGACGCATTCCAGTACTAACCATACATTCACCTGGTCAATGATCCGGTAAATCGCTGCTAAACATGGAGCGAGTGACCGCTAATGTATTGTAATCCCTGAATGTGCATCTTGTCCACCAACATTACTGGTGGATGACGTAATTTTGAATACGGTCTATTAAACATAAAAACAAGTTATCTAGAAAGCAAATATGCCAAAACCCCAACAAATCTAAAAACCAATTGGCAACATTTATTGTGAATGTGTGTAAATCTAGATTCAGATAAGGTATTTAAAAGATAAGAAAATGGCCATCTAATAAGTCCAAAATGGCTTTAACATCCACAAATTATATTTTTTAAAGTACAAAGTTGGTCGTGATACTAAAATCATTAAATGTCATGCTTTAATGATTGTCTTTTAAAATGAGATTTAACACAATTTTGCCATCATTGTTGATTCTTTGCATTTTTCATTCCTAAAAGTTTATATCTGTTTAAATCCAAAGCAAAATATAATGGACAAAGTTATGACATGTATGATAAGAAAATTAATATTGTCAAATTAATATTATATACAACTTCCTCCTTTAAGATTCATTAACATTCTACTTTCTTAAGTTTGGACATAATTGAACGCAAAGTATGGAAAAATTCCTCAATTGTTTAAAACCCTTAATATCGTAACTTCATCGAATTTTTCACGGATATTGACCACATAAGGAGCACGATTTCAGACTAGGTTGCTCTTTGACAATATCACTACAACTTTTACTGTGAACACACATTAGGGATGATTTTAGTTGTTTCAAATGATGATTTTAGCACCCTCAGTCTGTGGGTGCCTCATTAAGCTTGAAGATTATTATATCATGACGGATTTTGTGTCAATTACGTAAGGCTTATCACATAGAAATATTTATAATTTAGTGCTTTGTGCACTACTCGTATTAAACGTGAATGTAGAAAATTCCGATACTTCGTTTATGAAAAAGTACCCTATCTATTTTACGAAGTTTGTAGTAGGATAGGTTCATTTCTTTAAGAAAAGCAATTGTTTGATGATATATATTACCATTTTCAATGTGAAATAATGACATATTTTTCAACAGATTTTATCATAAGTATTTTTGGTATTCACATTAACAGTAAACAGAAATTCTTTGCAAACCTCATTTTGGAATATTTAAATAAAAACTTTTCAAAATTGATATTTGCTACCAATTGTCCTAATATCTCTAAAGGACAAAAATCCTGAAATCTTTGGCTCTTCAGTAATTTGCGTTTATCTTGTAAGCCATCTGAAAACAAGATAAAACACATGAAAGAAACATAAAGAAAATGCTAACCAGAACAATTAGCACAAAAAACAGCAGGAACGGGATCATCAGGGAGGAACAAAATCCAAAACAAACAAAAGCGTCAATCAGACACCACTATATTTGTTTGTTCTTATTTGAATAAATTATTCCTAACTATGGCCAAGCAAATACTAATTTCGTTTTCGGATTCAAATATCCAAAGTCGATATCTACGTGCAAAGTCGGTTAATCCTTGATACCTTAATTTCGGATAACTATTTCACAATGCAAAGCTACTACTAATCCATTTACATGGTCAAGTTGTATTACATTTCGCAAACAGGAATTAAGTCATGTAACTAATCTTAAGTACACTCTATTTGTAGAAGTGCCCATGATCCGCTGCATATATGATTTGACTTCGAAAAATTCGTTTCATTACTCTGTTTCCTACCTCGAAGTTATTTGAATCAACTATCTATTGGATGTTATTGAAGCGTTACATATCATTTAGAATCACAAGCCATACGCGTTCAGTTCTGCATGGGTGTACATTCAAATTTATGGTTAAACTGCTTACCTTTTGAACTAAATAAACAAAAAACACTGGAAGAATCTGATCTTAATAAACACAGTATCGCATTTTTTCTCCGGGTTGTATTTTGAATTGAAGTTCCCCGCCACAACCGGCGGATCGAGTTCTAGTCGTCGCCTCAAATTGTCGCTTAATGTTTGCCTCACTTTTCTGCTAGCACCGCGATCCCCTGAGCGAGTAACCTGATCTTTGTGATATTTATGTCAGCATGTTCTCATATCATTTCTTACATGTTAGTAATTATAAAAAATGACATATCCCGTGCCATTCCCATTACAATTGCATTTTAATTATATCTTGTTGGATGTGCTCTGAAATACGTTTAAGACGGTTCGCGTCTACATAGTCATCTAGTCCCCCCTCCCTATGTAGAGGAGCATGTAAATACGTATTTCCTTTTGCATCTTATCACTACGTTATTTATATTGAAAAACGATAATTGAACATAGATGCTAAGGCCATGCTTTCAATGGAATGATGGTAACCGACATCATCAACTTTATATTTCGTGAGATGGATATTCGACTTTAACAGCACCGTGTACATATTGGCGCAAAGGCATTTGGACTACCGAACCATGTTCTTTATTTTGTTAGCGTCTTTTGGCGAGTTTTTGGTAGATAGAGTCGGGAGTGTCTGTTACACTGCAACTATGCGAACACCTTGCTAAGAACAAAAAGTCAAATAAGTTGATTATTAATTGAAAGAAAGGGAAGGTAACCAGTAAGATCAAAAGTAACGTGCTAATTTTGGACGCGTTGTTCCCCGCTTAATTTATAGTAGAGACCAACATGAAATAACACTGTACAACACAACTTGGCGTCGTGATCATTTTCCAACTTAGTTTCTTGCGTGCAGGATACTTCCCTTCCTTCTTTTGGTTTCTTCCTCCTCGGGGTATAACTTTGGTCTCCTGAAAGCTTGCGTGGGAGTACACATATGTTTATAATACGGGGCGTAGTAGTGTGAAGCTTATAGGAATAAAACGGAGCGATGGAACCCTGCATTTTGTTTCCCCCTTCGCTTCCTTGGTCTCACGTGACTTTCTATCTCTATCTATGTAAAGTTTGTTTGTCTTGTGGTTCGTGTCTTCTTGATATCAAAGTAGCAGTGCACCGACTCTGATTCTAGGAAACAATTATGTGTTTGTTTTGTAAAATAACAGATTTGAAAGAGCACATATCCGTAATTGTCCTGCGCAGGATATGTATTGATATCTCTTAGTGTTTGTTGTTTATTAGTTAAATTGTAACAGATTTCGGTTAGTATCGTAAAACCTCCTTCCCATATGCAAAATACCCTTGTGTATTAGCATTTATATCATTATTGATTACACAGTATCTGAGGTTTTAAACGATTTAGAATAACATTCTAAAATGATTCATCTCTAACTTGATTAAAACATTTTAATTGACAATATATCTGGAAAACACGCTACAAATCCAAACTTCAGAAAGTCACTGGATACTTAATGGTGTTGCGTCTTATATTGGTATACAAAGTACGAATATTTTGTAGAAAAGACTACGAAATTGAATTTTTACTATTGGTGTATAGAGACTATTCACATAAAAGGTATCATGATATACAATTTGCACTTTTGGCCCGTGACTTTTAGGATAGTTAGTGGTGTGTAAGAATGAATATCGCGATAACTACTGGAAAAAAAATCGTCGCTGCAACACCTTATCCAGCCTCTCCGGGGACAACTAGACTAATCTAGCGTGTGATGAAGGATTGCGTCATGATGGAGAGTCGCAAAACTAATTTTTCCGGCTCTTATGAAATGCACAATACCTGGGGCGATATCTATATAGCAAATGATATGAAGCGTGCATAAAATTCGTCACTGTGAAACGCATCGGGAGACATCATAATTTCAAGAAGCAACGAGGTAGAAATGGGAGGCACATTGTAACATCCTAAAGTCAGCTGGTTCATAACATTTCGTGTGACTCGTACTGATGGTAACCGACTCAGTCCTTTGGATATCATTGTCATTCCCAGCAGAATATAAGAGGGAATTTTTAAAAGCGGTTTTGCATTCGGGGTATTGTTTCCGTTTACTACTTGTCGTATGTGTGTTAAATAACACGATAACACCTATTTATCTATCTATAACAATTCTCTCTATAATAATTTTAAGCAAGTTTGCGGTATTGTTTTTAAAATTGGTCTATATAATAAAATTACATCCAATTATCTACATTCGCGATAAAATTTAAAATGTTTTAAACACTTTAAAACAACGTATTGGAAATAAACGAAGAAATCATAATGAAATTGTGTGATATTGTTTATCGTTTTCCTTCTTCTCCTATATCTCTATGTTTTTGTACATAATCTGGGAGGAGGAGTCAACCCGAAAAGGTATCATGAAATTTTGCAAAGTACTAGAGCCACTTTGGACACATTGGGAGATGACTCTTTGGGGCATTTTTGAGACACCATTGAGGGAGCATTGGACAAAGAATGTAGGCCATAGAGAATAAGCATGGAGACATTGGAAAAATACTAAAACCTAATGATAATCAGTCTGGTAAATGTGGAAATATTAAGGTTACGTACACTCGATTATGTTATCATGACTTAAGCCCCGTTGCCCAACAGTAGATTATTGATAGTGGTACGCGATGTTTGTCTTACGTTATTTCTTTCCGCCAATAATCTATATTTACAAAAAAATAAGTATTGATTGTAATAGGCTTTTTTCCAAATACTACCATATTCAACTTAATTCATACCGTTTTAAGTGATTTCAAGAAGTGTAATATTTGATTTTGTGTAATTGAAAGTTAAACCTGGAATTATTTTGTGGACTTTTTATATAACCTGCAAAAAGAACAATGTAGCTGCGTGGGTGGATATTTGGATAAAACTGAAGGCACAACCGGTGAAAACATGCACTCCAAATTGGTCGTAATTTGAAACTTGAGCATTTGACTTGCAGGGAATACGCTACACTTACTAAATGCACATAAAGAAAGTTTGATTTCGCCTCTGGAGTATTCTTAATCACATCTCCATCTTTCAAACCTGTTGCTTAAGGCCCGAATCATGGACAATTTAATGACTTTGACTTTGCACAACTGATGGTAATATTATTGATTCACGTTTCACAAAAAGTATTCCAGTCACGTTGAATTTATGTACAGGCCTCGTTGTTCTTCGCCGTTAAAGAAAGTGTACTCATGCATTGGCACACACACAAGTATATGAACACACTCACATATACATTTACATGTACACACCCACACCTCGCCACATACAGCATCCACGCGCGCGCACACACACACACACACACACACCACACACACACAAAACACACACACACACACATTTTTTGTATGCTATATACCTCTGAGGACATAAAAAGAACCGCCTATTGTTAAAACTGAATAAGCTGCATTGTTCAACCACCAAGGGCCTTTGTTAATCTTCCCAGGACCTTTGTTCAAAGATTTGTGTGTGTGTTAGGTCCTTGGAAGTATATGTCATGCAAGTACATACGCACACGCGCGCACGCACACACACGCACACACAAACGTAAAGATTCCTAATAAAATTATGATAATGAGAGTGATACTCTTGAGACGTTCAAGGTCAATGTCAGGGGTAATTCGTCTCTGTGTTTCCTCTGTCTCTCACTTTCTCTCCTTCTGTTTTTTCTTTCTCTACTTATCCTGAGGAAAGATCTTGTCATCTTCTTTAGGTTACAATAACGGTAATTCCTATAATTTTGCCAGGCAATCATGGTTACTTTGTTGCAAGTTATTGGTTGTGGGTTGAATTTTGAGTTGCTATCATAGAACTTTCAAAACAGTGACCATTAACAAAGAATTTACTTAATTGAAGATTCTTGATTCCATAGCCAACTAGTTAAGATTTCCATTATCAAGTATTTTATTTTTGATCTATTCCTAACAGAACCCGTTACCGCAGCTACCCGTCCCGCCATTGCACCAAAGCCTCGAAAAAATACCTACGTTCTCTAATACCCATAGTGAGCCCATCCCAGTATGAAAGAACAAAAGAGATTGTAGAACAATTTGGAAACCAGGGGGTCGAGGAGAATACCTACAAAATAAACTTCTAGCATATGCTGCGACAGAAACAAATTGGGTGAGTAAAGCATAGGTCTCTCTATTTAGAATTGATACTTTTTTTAAATGCAATGAAATATAACATGACCCTTATAATTTCCACTATCTCTATCAACACTCAGTTGAAGAGCTTTCGGTACTGAACCACCTGAATTCTGAATATCGGTAATTACAAGTGGTGCCAAATTTAAGACGCATTCTTATTGATATTAGCTTTTTCTTCAACGTGTTTTCGAAGATGATCAAAATAATTTATACAAGCAAAGTGATATACTGATAACCAACAGTCCAAAAGTTACATATTTGAACGACTCGCTCGCTAAACCTGAGAAATACTCGATGGGGTGTATAGGGTAGACTCACATAATTGTCAGCTAAGACGCATACTGTCACAATGTGAACACGTTCTCGCAACTATGATATAAAAACTAAAGCTGCCAGCATGTTGTTTATCCAGTCCTACAGATGGTGGCTAGATGACATGTACCTCAAGGTACGCCTTCCGCTTCCCATCAATTCCAATCCAGGAATGGTCTTTCCAAAGCAGAAATTTGCCGACGAAGGCCAGAGGCTCAGGTAAGCTTTTGACCTTTCTTGGTTCAGTACTTCACATAACAATATGTTAAGATAGCTTACATAAGGAATATAATATTTACTTCAAAACATGTTTTATTCCATATTCCCACTATTTGCAAGTAAAACACACCAAAACTTATATACAAAAAAATTGATATTGAAAAATATCATGTCAACCGCTACGTCTTTGCAACGTCTTCTTGGGTTGGTATATTCAGAGGGAGTTTACTTTTAAACCCGGATTTAAACCAGAGTTAGTCCTTGATGAAATGTAAACATTTCTCATCTGAGAGAATTTTTCTGCCCTATTACATCCCATTTTGGAGTGAAGAAAAAGTCCATTTGTAAAAGAAACACTCTGGGTTAAACACGTTATTTAAGCTAGACTCACTTTGAGAATGCCGTCCTTGATGTTTGAAGTTTTAAAGTTTGGTTAAAATAACATATCTGAGACCGACTTGAAATGTCTTTTTTTCTGGCATTTTAAAAACATTTATAAAATGTGTGTTGATATGAAACTTAGAACACTGAATCTAACATATTACTTAAGGTGAACATAACAGCATGAAAAATATTAGATAATAATACTGGAGTTAATAGCAATGCATTTTGGAAATGCATATATTACTTTTCTCCCAGATTGTGTTAATAACCCATCCTTGAGGGGCCAATGAACTCGATCGTATTGTCTTTGTACCATGAGGGAGAGCTGAACAATGTATGGTCTGTTAGTGGTCCTTTTCCTACCAAGACACTTTCTCTTACTGGCGGATATTACAATCCTTTCCAATTATCCATTTGCTTTACTTTCTTATCAATTTATTATAACGAATTAAACACACTCAAATGACAATATTTTTATTTTGATTTGGGCAAAGCAACCATTAGAGTACTCCCATCTTTAGGATGATGGAACATTAAACCGTTAGGAAGAGGCGTAACTGGACGTCATGATTATCAATATCTAAAAGAGTTCGTTATTATCCCCGGTGTCCTTAGTTGAGATCCATTCAGAATAAAAAAAAAAGAAGACCTTTTGGAATTTTACCGGTAAACATAATGATATTATAATAAACCAACAATCAATTAATCAACTCTCTTGCATATAATTTCTTTTAGACAATGGACTAAAACAAAGTGTTATTTTGTTAATATTGTTACAAAATTTATATTTGCTTTATTGTTATTCACATAGTTCATTAAAAAAAAATGCTTAATTCAGATGTTATATACATCCCGAACTTGCGCATATAACAAAGCTTTAATGTCGAAATTGGGTGAGTGTGCGTAGCCACGTCTGTATACATCAGGCCCAGCACGTTTCTTGTTTGTGCGTTTGACACAAGTGTTGATTTGCCCAAGCCGGCGTCACCTTTCATCAAATAGCAATAGTTACTTCTATTGAAGCCTGAGTTTCCAAGGCTCTTCAACTTCTCATTCAAAGTATACAAATATTTCAAAACTTTGTGCTTACGTACGAATTCGTTTACTGCAATGTTTTCGATGCGAAAGAAAATTAACTGACGTGTGATTCACATGTTCACACGTATCTTACAAATTGACAACTTTAAAAGTAATGTTTAGAGCTCGAGCATTTCTATATAGCTATCACAATGGGGTGAAGTGTTTCAGTCAGCGACAATTAATTTTCTCAAACATACCATATTTTTTTTTTTGTATAGATTTGCTGCAAAGTTAATATCTGGAATTCTGGATTACAAAGTCATTATTGATGCGTAAGTATATTTTAATCGGAGTATCGGAGTATGCTAGGGTGTGTGTTAGTTTGTTAATAGAAGGGAACTTAGGTACAATTATACATTTCCTACAACTTTCCGAGGATGATGATGATGATTTTTGCTAAAGCTCTGATCTTTGATGATGTACATCAATACGGCCACATAACAAGGAAAAAATGAACAATTTTAAGACGCGCACCAAATTCCCCGCCGAAAAATGAAAAACCACTTTCCCAAAGGACTTTTCCCATCAATACATTCCATTGCTGAAATGAAAATACTGCTAGTAAACTTGCGTCATCCCCCTGTCAAGATGGCAGTCTGGACGTGACCTCAGATGACCTTTGACCTTGTTCCATGACCTTTGATATCATTTACACATGAAGCAACCCGTATTGCACCTCAACCCCAAGTCTGGTGTAAATCGGACTGAAACCTTTCGAGGAGACATGAAAAACGAAAACCTAACCAAATTGGAACACACACAAGTACAGCTACATGTTACACAGACGGGGACATCGCCTAACCCGCAAAATCCCCCTCTGCTTTTCAATCCAGGGGGATAAAAAGTGTCACTCAAGAGTAACAATTTTGAGGTGGGCAAACAGTTTTGAATGTACGCACAATAATGCTTTTCTTTAGGCTAATATAGCATAAAACGCCATGGCCGATTTGAAGTTTTTTTTTTTTTTTTTTTTTAATTTTTTACATAAAATGTTGGGCAAAAAAAATCCAGCGTTCAAAAATCGCGCTCGAAAAACGAAATCCTGGGTACACATTTACCCCCCGGAACTTATTAGCCGGGACTGTAGTGTAAGAGTGTGCGCTTCCGGATAAATTTGTGAATTTTTTTCACACAATCACTTGAGCGCATTGAATATCCATAAAATTGATGGAAGCATCTTGCCAACCCCACTTTAATGGCCCCAGCTTTGCTTCAAGGTTATACAGGGGTCAAAAATTTAAAATGGCTCTGTGTTTTAAAAAAGCACCCATTGTGTTTTTTTTTTCTGAGTCCAAGGATTCCAAAGAAGGTAAGTTTCACTATCTATAGCTGAATAGTTCCGGAAGTTATGAGTAAAACTAACTGTAAAATTTTGAAAGTCAACTTTGGTTTTGTACATTAGGGTCAAGACTTTAAAACTTTGTTTTTGATTCACTAAAAATTGTGGTACAAATTGTTTCCCAAGCTTAAGGATTGAAATAAGGAAGTTTTTTACCTTATCTGCTTAGGCTTAGTTTTCACGTTATCCAACAAAATAGGTCACCGGTCAATAGAATCCATAGCTATCAATAGCGGTTGACTTCCTATTCTCCATTTTGTCTAATACACCAGACAACGATAAGACTAAGATCATTATTCCTATTTTCATTCTATGAGCTACCACCAACAATTTGAACAACCCTTTTCAAATTATGGTCAACCTTTTTTTGACTCTGTAACACAAACCCAAATTGACATTTTTTATAACCATTTTTACAGATTTTTACCCATAATTCCTACACTATATCCACAGGTAGATAAACGTTATACCTTTTTGGATCCTGTGAGACCATACAACAATCATGGTGTGCATTTCAAAACAGACAATCGGAACTTTTTAAAATTTAAACCCCTGTGGTAACCTTGAATCCAAGCTGGGGCCAGGAATGGGAGTGGCAGTAGCTTCCATCAATTTTTTTAGATTGCAATGTAGAAAGTACTTGTGTACCCAATTCACATTTTATCCGGATTTGCACACTCACATAAGATCTGTGCCCTACAGATCCCCCCTATTTAAAAAGTGTTTATGTACAGTTATACGACCAATGAAAGAGGAGACGGGAATGTTCTCGTAAGGTTAACAAACCATGTGCCCTTCAACGTACGCAGTGGACAGCGATTAAATTAGCGTTTCACAAGTACCATTTGACATTGATCAGTTGGGTTTTCATTGATCAACTTATTGCTACTATAATATATAGGCATTCAATGGAATGCAACAGTATTTGTAACAGGGTGTCACTGAATACTGAATGCAGATTACAAAACTCAATGATACAGTCAATCATGCTATTTGAAAGTTTGAATGACTATATTAAACATGATCTGATAAAGTCACTACAAGTTCTGAGAATAGAATATATTATTCCGATCCGGTATTCTAAAAACGGAAATAAAGACAAACAACGAAGCGTAGTGCTTTGGCCTCCGTGGCCATTTCCGCTTTCTTCTCAAATCGCATTCTTGTCAATTCAGTATATACAAATAAATAGAGAGTAAAATTATGCAATAGCTCTGACAGCTATAATCGATTACGTCTGCAATGTTCCAACCTAGAAGGCACCAATTAGCTAGTTTTCAAACCCCATTGTGGCGACACAATGAGAACAAATTTCTTAAATTGCCAGTCCTTCGGGGATCTGTGTAATCGAAATGCGATGTGATGATCAGCAAGGGCCCTACTGCCCTTGTTTTTCCGCTGGTACTATACCGCATTCCTTTCAAGGATTTTCGTCTGACATACCTGGGTGCATAATCTAATATTATAGTTTCATCACAAGTGCTCGCTAAGAGCTAAGTCAGAAGTATAAAGAGTCCCTTATTTAGTACAATGTTTAGAGAAAAGCCATTGGCAGTAATGGGACCGCGATCTCTCGCTTACTCTTTGCCTAAGGCGTTATCAATTTTGCATGATCTTTAGATCAAATGTTGTAGACTAAATATATTTGTTACCAATTTTACGGCATGTAATGTGACGAGAGTTGTATCACTTTCGATATAAAACATGTCTAATGTTTGATCAATTTTTGGTTGTTATGCTAAGCATTATCCAAAAATAAACAGCTTTTTTACATTTTGTTCATCTTGTTTTGTCAATATTACATAAATTGTACACTTATACTTGCTGTGAATAATTCAGGCTTTCGCCCTTTTGACCCCATATCCATTTTCTTGCCAAACTTATCCAATTGTGCCTTATACTGGTTTACGTATCAACATTCACAACTGACCTGAAGGTTGTTCCACTCTGTTATCACACGGACAGAGAAGTAATTCTTACGATAGTTAAGACCCTTCTTC
The DNA here is from genome assembly GCA_023653785.1 of Ophioderma brevispina. Taxonomy (NCBI): domain Eukaryota; kingdom Metazoa; phylum Echinodermata; class Ophiuroidea; order Amphilepidida; family Ophiodermatidae; genus Ophioderma; species Ophioderma brevispina. The sequence goes on from JAMKCH010085297.1 coordinate 176,494, forward strand.
AACCATGGGTTGTAAAATTTGTACTGATGTCCTCTTCCCCTGTGGGTGTTAAGGGTGAACAGTTTGGCAGATTCAATGCCTTCCAGACCTTGAACAATTTAAAATTTCTATCAAATCACCCCTCAGTCTCCTCTGCTCCAAACTATATAAATTCATTTCCTGCAGTCTTTCTTCACAACCTAAATCTCTCATGCTGGGGATGAATTTTGTGGCTCTCCTTTGGACTTTCTCTAGTACTGCTATGTCTTTCTTGAGGTATGGACACCATGCTTCGACTGAGTATTCCAGATGAGGACGAATGTAGGTCTTGTGCAGAACTGCAAAACCCTGCTTGTCAAAGTGCCAAAACGTGCGTTTAATGGCTCTTAGTTTTGACATTGCCTTGTTTGCTGCTACGGCACATTGCCTGCTTGACTTCATATCTTCAGTTATTGTGACACCAAGATCTTCCTCTTTTGAGGCACGAGGAATCGCTTCACATCCCAGCTTGTATTCAGTGTCTTGATTGGTGTTTCCTTAATGCAGTGCATTAAACCTTAGTTACCATGTCTCTGACCCCTTTTGAAGAGCTTCCAGGTCTTTCTGCATTTGCCGCACAACATCTACATCAGTCATATGTCTGTATACCTTGCTATTGTCTGCAAACATTTTAACTACTTATTCAACATTCTTCGGAAGATCATTGATGTATAATACAAACAGAATAGGCCCTAGAACTGATCCCTATGGAACTCCGCGGATCACCTACAGTCACTATCTGTCTCCTGAGAAAGTCACTAATCCATGACCAGTCCTTTCGCCTGGTCACATACGCCTGCAGTTTTGCTAAAAGTCTTCTATGTAGCACTGAGTCAAATACTTTCGAGTAATCCAAGTAAATCATGTCACACCCTTATCCTTCATCGAGCATCCTTGTCACCTCTTGCAGGGTTCCAGTAAATTGATTTACCTTTCATGAAACCATGTTGATCCTTGGATATCAGATCATTTGCTTCAACATGTCCCAATGTCTTTTCCCTGATGACGGACTCAAGGATCTTGCATGGTATAGAACGAAAGCTCACAGGTCTATAGTTGCCTGGTGACTCCTTAGCCACTCTTGCACTCTACCATCAGTGGGAAGACAACCTTCATCCAAAGACTTTCTGAAATGATGAATAAGTATAGTGTTCGAATTCTTGTGACAGAGAAGGGCGTATACTATTTTTAAGCAATGGACCAATATTACTTAGTGTGATTTTACTTTTCGTATCATCTTCCTGGTTAAAAAGAAATCATCACTCTATATTGTTCCAAAGGATGACCTTTGCTTGAAATTGTGCTCTTTTCTGTTATTATTGGGAACTAACCCCGATTCTCAATACAAGGATCGGTATAGAAATATGTAGATGATTTAGGAAAATTATAATATACCCATACTGGACCAAAACTTTTTCATTAAAGCCACTATCAGTCATTTTCTTCAGGATGTAGACAAACAACGCCCTCAAAATGTTTCATAGTTGAGTTTTAGTCTCATTTATTGGACATTGTTGGAGTAATGTTACCTATAAGGGATAAAACTGGGGACAAGGCAGTATTTAAATATGGGCAATGTTTGTGCAAAATTGTCAGGATTTCGACATTTATGACACCATGAAAGTGTGAAGATGGCAGTTTAAGGTACCTTTAACGAGCTTTAATGTCCACTTTCAGGAAGAATCGTCATAATTGTTGTCGATATGATGCAACACTAGTGATTGAGAGACATTTTCAATGTTTGAAAAAATACTGATTGTGGGTTTTTTGAAGAACATTCAAAGAAGCACGGTTCCAAAAATATTGACTGCTGTCATCAATATTTTATTAATGATAATGGTAATATGATCATTGTTTTCTACGAATTTACATCTGTATGCCCCAAGGTTACAAATTAGGCCAGCCTTATAAGGAGAACACAATTTATAGATGTTATTTTTAGCCTTTGTGTTGTTGTTTATGTTTATTTTGTTAGATAATCAAATATGGTAACCAAACAATTAACTATAGACTGCCACTTGATTAAAAGGTCTATAATAAATAACTGATTTTATTTGAGTTTCGGTCATCAACTGGTACATTGCATCATCTGTCATCAGAAGGAGGCGAAACTGGATTGAATATTAAATTGAATTAGACATGTTGAATTAGACATAATATTGTTTAAATTAACTTAAATTTAAGACCGTAAAGCTTAACGTCACTCTTAATCATGATAATGTTTTGTGTCTCTCATTGTGCAACCCTTAGGAGAGCTCTTCCTGTTGATCGAGCACGTCATAATAAACCCGGCCAGCCATTATGTATGGAGCAATATTACCGTCTCTTCTCGTCTTATCGAGTTCCTGGAACACAAAAGGACGGGTTGGTGTCCCCAACAAGCAGTGTCATGCCAGAACCAGAACACATCATTGTAGTATGCAACAACCAAGTAAGGGCCTTGAAAGGGAACCAGCAACAAAATAATCGCTTGCAAACTGAGTTCGTCTACTTTGAAACATAATATAAAACTCATTCCCTGAGACAATTTTGATATGAGCCCACACACCGCCATGTTCATAAAAGTTTGGTTACCTTTGGTAAAATATTTAGTAATATTGAGCTTAATCTTGACCTCTTATCGGCATACACTGTGTAATCCGTTTGCAAAATACGATACTCCAACAATATGTTGCTGTGCTCCAAGTTTGGTTTTCAAACACCATAAGCATTTAAGACATTCAAAACTATTCCTTATTTTAATCCTTTGAGCTCCACCAACAATTTGCACCATTTGTTAGCCAAACAATATAACCCTAGTGCAGCTGAAATTGACCCTATTCATTGATTTTTTTGCTGTTTTTAATCTATAACTCACAGACATTTAAGTTGTAGATAGCACAAACTATACCTTTTTAGAATCCCAATGCTTAGACTAATAACGTGGTATACGTTTCAACATGATTGGATCGATTTAAAAATTTGACCCCTATGCAATCTTTGTCTAGACCCTCCTAGAACCACATTTCAGGGGTCCCTGTTAGGCTGTCTACATATTTGATCACTTAAACTTTTTGTACTTGAGATGTGTTACAAAATGTCTGCTAACTCCCAGGCTCTGAGTGTTTTTATTGAATCAAAGAAAATGAACTTACGAGATTGACCAAATTCTGAACCATTTCAGTGACGTTGACGTGATGGCATTGGATGTCATCTATCCGAATCTATCCGATATGAGAAGACATTGGATAGTATGTCATCAATGAGATCTTTACACGTGTACGTACATGGCGTACAGCATTGAACACGTCTTGGATGGGTTGACTCATTTTTGACAGTGGAAATATTTCGTCTTCAACTTTCAGGAATAAAATCGGAAGAGGAAATATTTTTAGTGGCTAAAAGAATTAAAACTAAATGCGAATGAGATTAAACAGCAGGAATTGTTTTGCGGGCATCCACTACTCAAAATATTGGATTCCCTTTCAAAATGACACCATATTACATGTATAATGGATTACAATGTGTAAGAGATAACTGAATTTGTTGATGGACCTTTTTGCGGCTTTATACAAGTGATTTAATTACACTCAAGGATACTTAAGTCTTTCTTCGTGCGTAAAAATCAGTAGTATCATTTGTAATTCAAAGCAGCTTATAATTTAAGGAGTTTATATTACTATGCTATGTACAAACTGCTAGTCTTGATTCTCATTTTCTCCAAGTTTTTTGTATTAGATGTAATAATCAACTTCAAGAGATTAAGTGATCAAGACCTTGTTAGTCAGTTGAAGAGAATAGTAGATATAGCTGCGAAATGTAAAAACCCTGATCCAGTAGGTCTTCTTACAACAGGCAACAGAGGAGAATGGGCAACAGCTAGGGCTAAGTTAATGGAAGGTAGGTCATATAAGGTCACACTTTCTCTTTCGTTCTTGTTTCTATCGTCTCTTGATTTTTTCTTTCATTCACTTTCTCCTTTTATCTGTTTTCTTTCTCTTCTCATCCTTTCCATTCTATCGATTTCTATTCATATAGTTTCCTCTATCTGTCTGTCTGATTCTGTCTGTCAGAGTGTCTGTCAATCATGTATAGCTCTCGCGCTTTCTTTCTGCGTATGCATCGGTTAGTTGTCTTCTGTCTGTCTGTCTGTCGGTTGCTTGTTCCTTCTGCTTGTATGTGTAGATGTCATTCTCTGAGTCGGTCGGTATATTCGTTAATCTCTTATTATTCGTTATTTTTCTTTTGACACGGGTGTTTCCGTAACCTGACCACTATGAATTCAACAACCTTAACGGAATAAAGCTGTAAAGGTTGTTGAATTCATAGTGGTCAGGTAAACCTGGTCAGGTTACCGTTTGGACACTTTGTAAGGGTGAATCGCAATGCATAATATTGGTACTTTATTGAAATGCCCCCGGTATGCTTATTTGGTGCAAAATTGGGTACAAGCCCGTATTCAAGTATGGTAAAACAATTGATCCATTTTTACTAAATATAGTGAGTAAACGATCCATTCATATAGTTAGCTCGGAAAGGACAACATCTGCAGAGATCGCGGGATAAGTAGAGAAGGGGTCTTCTATATTCATCATAGTCATATTTTACCATCAATTTTGAGTTGGTGTTTTAAAACTACTTTACGCAAGCTGTTTTATCGCCAAAATACCCTTGCATCGAGAGAAAAAAAAAGCGAAAATCTGATAAACTTCAGGAGCATGCCATATGGAAAAGGAAAAGCTTAGAGCATACCTCTATTTCAATGACCACTTATGACTTAAATGGTGAAACAGGAATATGTTGCATAGCTGCCCTTTGTTATGGAGCTTGTAGGTGATGCCTAAGACTTTTTGTCCATCATAAGCTACAAAAAGGGTACACGAGGCAGCCCTTTATGATAAGTACCCAAATACCTATTAGCTTTATGCCGATGTAGTGTAATGAGTGCTAAGAATTGGATTTTGTAATCTTCTTACCAAGCCGACTCTGGAAGACCAAAAATGATAATAATCGGCTTTTTATAGCACTTAATCCCCGTAAGCAGGCTCAAACCCCTGTTGCAATCATTATTACGCCGCCTTCAAGAAATCGTCACAATCATTTCGCTTAATCTAGGTGGCTGCTCAAAGACATGCCTTACAGGCGCACAAGCCTGTCAGCACTTAGATTGTAAAAGTCTCATGGATTTCGCTTGGGTCGACGAGGCAATTGAGATTAAGTATCTTGCCCAGGGGCACAAAGACGTTGACCACGGTGGGCTTGAACTCATGATTTTAACGGTCTAATGATCACGAGTCCTGCGCTTTTCCACTGGACCACACGTGCCCTCAACACAACACAATGGCCTCATCTTAATGATAAAGCATGGCCCAGACAAGTCACATGAATTGGCCGCCCTATTTATATCACGAACAGGTTAACTCTAATAAGAACCAAATGCTCGTAGACTAAAAATTAAAATAACCGACCCATTTATAAATTACAATTGGTATAACAAAATGACCCAAACTTGTATATAATAACATGGTGAAAAATGACACATCCTTATGGAAAGAGGGTGAATATGCTACTCATACATATATCTACACATTTATACTGAGTCCCCATCCCAGGATTAAAATACCTAACATTGTCCATCACTGCATTTGGAAGTCGTAATAAGTACAATGATGCCTAGCCTTAGCTGTGAGGATTTTAAAGACAAGTCCTGCGTGACAAATTGAAACTAACACTATATCCTTGCCCGGATTTTAATGAATGCCATGGCTGAGAAGCAACGTCCATTAAAAGTTGCGCACTAGTGTTGGAGATGTAAATGAAAAAGACATTGAAACAAGTGGCCCGTCATCCCGTGAGCATCGCCCAACAAATTCCTCACCATTGCCTACAAGCGAGGTTAAACGTGTTACATGGGAGTTGCTTGCCTATTTACCAGACGTGCTTCCACATTTGTGTATTGAAACTGTTGATGCTTATTAACTGCTTATGTGTCTGTGTCACGACTGGCACTTATTTGTAAGAACCACCGCTGGTATTAATTTCAGTAGAACCTAGGAAAAAGATATCGCCATTGAAGAAGAGCGCTCAGTTAGCCATGCCGAGAGCTAAGTTTCACACACTTGGCTAGGGGTTTCAAGCGGTAGGATGAGGTCCAGAATCATGATGCTTACTTTATTAAGGGAAGGATTGCACAGTAATTAAATAGTGTGGTCATATGTTGCTCTCATTCCATTTTTATTGTAACAAAGTGTTGCTAGAAATTAAATTAATTTCCTTTTCTGACACAATTACTAATCTCAGGCAAAGGAGTGATTTTGCTTCTGGAACTAGCGCACCATTTTATAGGATATCTTGTGTTGTTCAAGTGTTGCAGTATACTTGTCTATGTGTAGCATTCCTTCGCGAATTTAGTTTGTCTTAAAATTCTCTTTCTTGGCATTGGCGACAGACCGCTATAGGGTTAAATGAACTTCCTTGATTAGCTTTTCGCAACTGGGGCCGAACAAGAATTCAGTGCCCTCTCTTCTATAATCTATACATCATGACAGTAATAATAATTTGATGTGAGCAAAATCGGCCATATTTGGGAAATAAATGTCTTACCATGGCTTAACCATATCACCAGGTACCTAAAATATTGCAGACCTCTCTAAACATCATTCAGAACCACAGGTATACTTTCATTTGCTTTATTTGAATACATGTAAAACACCCAATGCGTAGATCAATGCACTATGTCCTCCGCGTATTTAGAATAATTTAAAAATAATTTCAACCTGACAGATTTATTGGAAGGAAGTCCAATATTTGGAACAGAAGGAACCCAAAGTTCTCGGAGGAAACCTATGAAAAGGGACTATGAGGTCGGAAAAACAAATATACACCCCAACACCCGAGAGAGTGTTCCCATCTAAACGCAGACTTGGGTCCGTAAAGTACAATTCGAGGATAGATCCATTCCCATGTTTATGTCGGATGAACACAACATTTCGCTAAAATAATACTGATCGTTTCTTTTACATGTACATTTGTGAGCAGAAAAAGAATTTAATGAGAAAAGGGTAATAGATTGATTGAGTTGATAATTAAGTTGATAATTAGTTGATAATAATATCAAGCAATCATACCTTATTGACGACATGTTGTGTTAAAAATATTAAAAAGAAATATTAAGAGAAGACGCCACGAAGCACACGCGTCTAAAATTCCATCGTTCAAACATTGGATCTGTGCTCAGATTTCATAGTGACAAAAAGCCTCTTTTAACCTTGTGATCTTCACTTTAGGTGTGCATAAATTTCCATGATAGGATAGTTGATTTCTTTAACATCTTATTAACACTTGACGATGGTGTAGATGTGTGATTGCCTCATATAGTTTCATTAAACTGATACGTAATTTTATATAAAATCCCTGGGCAGTTTGACATACTTTTTTTTCAGAATGGCTTGAAAAAATGAAGATAATGCTTAAACTGTTTTTGTAGGACGAGAAGATTTCTTTGTAAGCAAAAGATTTTTTGGAAGCTCGGCCCTAGCGGCTACAACATCCAAGTCATTCCGGATATGCAGAGGATGTAATCAAACGAACTAGTGATGTCAACCCTTAGCAAAAACCCCGCGGAAACCGTCAAGCCGCTGGCAAAGTGTATCTCAAGATTCCACTGTGATTTTCTTTACAATACACTCCAGGCTCTGTTGATGTAGGCGGCTCACCAAATTATCACCACAAACTTCAGATCAAATTCCATATTTTCAATTTGATTATACTGGCAAACTTGCCCAAAAATGGCCAATTCGGTTTAAAGATCGGAATGCTTTCCAAGTTCTGTATTGCATTTGCTCCAGGGAATGAGACGGATGGGTGGAAGTAAAATGATTTTTGCATGTAAATTATCGATATTATTCCTACAAACCACGAAGTACAATTTAAAATATGATTATTGCAATTTATAAATTTCCTTCCCAGGTCTTCATGTCTTGTGACCCGTTCTTAGTCTCGTATCGCAGAAAAATATTATTGTTGTCCCATTTCCTCTGGTAATGAATGAGGCCGTCGTCTCGGGGCCCTGAGCCTGTCAAAGGTATTCTATTGCTACACGAGTATACAGTATTTTTGCCGATAAGTTGTACATTCAAAATTGTTTTGTCCTTTCTTACTGAGTTTTGTACATTAGTTATGCAAATGTTTTTAGTTATTATGATATAGCAAGATTCCAAAGCATTTTAGGCGGGAAACATATTGCCACGTGTTATACTGCATGTCATTCCTTCTTGAAGGAAACCATCTTGAAGTTGGGCAATACTTTTCTCCCTGGTATGAATGGTCAGACGTAGACGACTTGCATAAATTTATTCTTGACCGTAACTGAGAAATTAAAAAAACGCGTTTATAGAGATACAATGGTCTTGCGCTTCCAGGGGTAAATGTCCTCTGATAATTCATCTCTCTATAATTTCCTTATATAAACAAAGATTTGATTACTTGGTCCCGATGTAAAGTCCTATAATTATTCATACTACAGAATTGGTATCTCACCTTTGTGTCACCAGAATGGCTAACAAATATATACTGTAAATTGGAAGCAGCCATTGATGGTTCCAATTGAAGGCCCAAGGTCATTTTAACCCATACATTCAAGTTTTTATGTCATTAATAATACTCTTAAATAAGGCATTCACGCTTTGCCGAAACTCACACGTTCGAATTTGTTCTATAGTCATATCAAGAAGGCTAGTCGAATGTTTCCTTTAAAAGGTTGATATTTTCTAATTTGAGATAGAGAATGCGACTGATACTACATTACATGAGAGATTTTGGAAAATTAATGTGAAAGGTTTTTTTACAATATGTAACATTTTTACTTTCAGGAAAAACCAGCTCTTCCGTTTTTCAAAGTAAATTGAGATCCAGTGTGGACAAAAAAATTGATATTAAATAGACACACTGAAATGTATGACCATCTATACAATAATACGTATATTCTTGTTAAATAGCAATCTTTGTTCTCGTTTTGGACAGATTCTACGAATCGCGACTCATTGGACATGATAGAAAGATGTATATTTGTGTTATGCTTGGACAGTCCGATGGGTTTTCCCCCAGCGGAAGTAGGCAAGCCAATGGACGCTGATGACGAACCACTTGCTCATCAGATGCTTCATGGAGGAGGCTCCCTTAAGAACAGCGGAAACAGGTGGTTCGATAAAACTATGCAGGTATATATGAAGTAATGTTTTCATGTTTCATTGCGTCAGTTTAATGATCTGTAAATTGCTCGGGATTTATTCACCGTGAGAAAGTCCACAGTCCTGAAAGGTTGTTAGTTTCGACTTACCATATGAACTGTAGTACTGTACTTTTTCAGCGCGTGAGAGCTAAAGTACCATCTCAGTCGGCTATTTAACGTTCAATCAATGACATTCCGTTAATTAAATCAAAGTTGAAAATGGATGGAATTTGTAATTGGAATCGAAGTGATTCTCACCATATCAAAGCCACTACCAGCATTTTCTTCAAAATGTCAACAAACTAGTCACGATAAGTAAAAATTATTTTCATTGTTGAAGAAAGTGTCTTTAAACAGGGGCCAAAGTCAGAATCTCGACTTTTCCTGTGTGTGGACAATCGGTAACGATATGATGGGTTCGATGTAGGTTTTAGGGATTAGGATTATAATAGCGTAGCATTAACCCTTCAGGTCTACGGGCCGATTGTATTGTACAGATATATAGAAGGTCTACTTTGATTGGTTACTCGAAGGTAATACCATGATATATAATGTGATAAGCCAATCAGATATAGTGTGAGAAAGATGGTAGACCTCGGGGGGTTAATACAAGGGCTAGCGACTGTCGGGTATAGGATTTTATTGTCATAGTTAGGGTTACAGTCGGGATTACGTTGGATAGGGTTTGGATTTTAAGATAAATACCGTTAATGTACTTGTTATGGCAGCTTCGAATGCTCTAACACTTAAAGGTGGTGACACGATCGACAACCTCGCCCCCCCCCCACATTACTCCATCAAAATTGAAATTTTGGTATCAGAAGAAATATTTCTACTTACCCAAGTGAACTTGTAGACCAGGAAACTGTTTTTTTTTTTCAATGTATGAACAAAATGTCTCCAAATTTGGAATACCACATTTATTAACACGCACATTGTCCTATGGGCCAATTTAGTGCACATTTTTCTTGCTTTTACTATCCAAACAGCTGATTCGATTAACTCAAATTTTGTAATTAGATGTTTTTGGTGCAAGATGTTTTCATGTAAGGGAGAAATCACCATGAAAAATCTGACTTTGATCGGTTCACACACCTTTAAGGAACACATCATTAGATTTCCGGGAGCATGAAAGTTTGGGTCCGGTCAGACTTTTTCGCCGCCATTTTAATAATTTTGTTTTAGAAGTGGGTGGGGAAACTGTTTTACTCACCAGAGGGGCATTTTTTCGTTCAACTAGTGGGTGATTTTTTTTTTCCTTCAAAAATCTTCCATTTCGGCGCATTTTGTACCAGTTTACAAGGCGGCCTATGGGAATCATCACTTCAAAATGACCGCCCTATGACACGTGACGTCAGCGTAGACAAATCCTACGTACAACCTAATAATTTAAAGAAGTCATAGGGCTGTCTAGGCTGACGTCACGGTGAAGTTATATGGCAGCCATTTTGCGGTGGGGATTGCCATAGGTCGCCGTGTAAATTGGGGTAAAATGCGCGTGTGCCGTATTTTTACCTGAACGTTAGCAGGAGACTGTAATTTTAGCCGCTACTTAGGAAATAACATGCACATTTTAGAATTAGAGAATAAAAGATGAGATTTTGGTTTTGGCCATCTTAGATGGTGTCATAATGGATGGGCATCCAATATTTTGAGTGGTGGATGCCGCACCACGTAAAATATTGGATGCCCATCCATTATGACACCATCTAAGATGGTCAAAACAAAAAATATAATCTTTTATTCTTTTTCTTATTTAGAATTGTGTAATATTTGCTTTATATCGACACAATTTATTTGTCAAAAATATTGTTACATCATTCTTTTTTATTCATTTAAATAATTGCACCGCTTTCGAAAACAAATGTTTCAATCCAAGGAACCAATGTCATCGCGTGGTGATCGTCACGCTGCGTAAATTGCATTTGCGTACCAACGTGATTTGCACGACGCAGTATAAACGCGCCATTTGCGTGTGTCATATATTCGACTGCACCGCGTAATTGCTGCACGCACTATCCATCTATTACCCAGGAATGGGTGGGCGGAGCTTTGACCTAAACCAATCAAATTTCTTTGTTCGCATGATAAACCACGCCCACTGAATAAGAATTCGTTTCACTTGCATGCTAGAAATAATCCAAAGAAATGGTCATAAAGGGTGCCAAACGGCCTCGAATCGTACTTTGTTCAGGAGTGACGTGTAGACGTCACGTTTGTTTTACCTCCGATGAACCAGGGCTGCGATGAACTAAGATTCGGAGTTATTACAAAGTACGCGCAGTGTTGTGTGTCGCGAAGACTGATACTGCGAAACGAAAGCCGATGATAAAGGCTAAGCACCGGCAAGTGACCCGGATGAGTAGACAGCCTATTTTAATGTTCAACAACACAGTATGCTTACCCAGGGCCGTACGCAGGATTTTTTAGGGGGGTGCGGGTCTTCGAAAAAGTGGACCTTTTTTGGAAAAATGGACCTAACCCCCCTAAAATGGAATGTTTTGAACATGTCATCACCAAAAAGTGGACTTTTTCGTCATATTTTCTCTAAATATTGGACCTTTTTATCAGAAAAATTGGCAAAAAGTGGACCTTTTTCCCCTTTTGTGGAATTTGGGGGGGGGGGTGCGACCGCACCCCGCACCCCCCTGCGTACGGGCCTGTGCTTACCCTGTATGTGAAGGAATTACAATCAATCTTCTCATTCTCAAGTTTCCAACAAAATCTTTTGAAAGAGACTTATCGCGAGGGAGCACACACACGCACGTAGTTAGAAGCACTGGAGTCCTGCCACGTGCAGGAATGATATTGTATATTTATGTTACACTAATTTTCTTAATATGCGACGAAAGGTGCTCTAAAACATCCTATCGCAACCCCTTAATGAAGAAAATTACGTTGAATCGAATTCACTCTTGTATGGCCCACAGTGCAGAAATATGCGGGATGGCCAATTCTGTCGCTGAGGGCGTGATAAAAGTCAATATCTATTGTTCCAAATGCGTGTGCGACTCTATAACATTGGCGTTCAATTTTGCCATGTGAAGTTCGTTCACCGTTCCATTTGAAGATGTAAAATATTTACATTTTGAAGAGGGCATGCACTCTTCATCAGCTTTGCAAATACAAAAGTGTCCAAAACCTTTAGGTGAAAATGGCCACGGTAAACACAGAAGCCGTCTTTCTTATTTACTTTATTTCATTTCGAAAAATAAACTTAATGAGATTGGAAAGAGGAAAGAGCTTTTCATTTAGCGTCCTTATAAAATATTTCCCCTTTTACTCATCCAGTTTTTGTGTTCATGTGTGTAAATAAAACTCTATATTTAGACATTAAATCGAGCACGTATTTTAGATATAACAAAGATTATTTCTCGACAAATTCATCCTTCGACACGTTCGAACAAAAGAAGCCAATATATCGTTCTGTCTGGTGTGTCTAAGTTGTTTGTTTTGCCGTATTTGTTAAACACAAGCGATATTAAAAATGACATTAAGTCTAAAGTAACCAGTGTGCTTTCATTTGATTTGATCGAGCAAGCCAATGTCGATTGAGGCTGCTTAATTTTGCCAGCTGTTTTTGCGTTTGTACAGATCCACTAACACCTGCCACTGTATACTTGAACGACTAAATCAGCAAATATAATTTATCGGATCGCTCCGAGACTTTTATCTTAAACAGGACTCTGCGATTTTATTTCATCATCTTCCACGGCCCAATGGAGGGCAGGCGAAAGTAATTTCAACAGAAATGAAACTTCTCCATCTCTCTGTCTTGTGTATGCCGTTATTTATTTGCTGATAACATTCTTGAATTACGCGGTATGCCAATTTATCTTAAGAATAATCAACGTGTTTGAGTTGTGTGTGAGAGTTCACTTGCATAAATTTTCATGCACGAAATCAGTACATTGTATCTATGAGCAGAAAGGTTTCTTTCGGAAATACCATGTTCCATGCTGTTTTATAATAACTATTGAAGGTTTATGCTGCGTAACTGAGTATTTTTAAGTTCCTAACCGAAGAAGTCATCATCCGGTTCACGTTTTAAGACTACTAAGTCCATTTACGTTGGTTTTTGCTTTTTTTGCTTCCACGCGTGTATATTTTACTTACAGTGTGTAACTAAGTCTAACAATAATCTGAAAAGTCAAAAGCAATTGAATATTATGAAAGTCATTCCTATTGTAAATTAAGAGTAAACTAGTTTCTGGAGAACAGCTACTTGTCTGTGCCTTTTTCCGGTGATGTTTGTGATTCACAAAATAACTTTTTACTTAGCAAAATTGAAAACGTGAACATAAATATACAGCAATTCATCATGCACTCAAGTGCGGAACTGCAACAACGTACGCTCGGTATAAAAACGGCGTTTCATGCATCTTTAAGTACACTTTTGTTACCACCACCTACGCACGTACACGCTGCATCGAACAATGGCTAGAGGCACATGACCTAATATTGGAATGCCTTCATCATGTTCATTAAAATCGTTAGCGAATGGTCACCCCACAATGTCATCACTTACAGATACATACACAAACATTGCACACACACCGACTTGTTTGAGCTTGTTTATATGTTGTCTTCTCTTTTGAATCCATGGAACCTTTGATGGCCTAATTCAGATGCGCGGCCATCGAACAGTGTACTTCACAGGGCAGGAAGAGGTTCAAGTGTCCGTTCGTTTGAAATCAATATTGCCGGTCATGCATTTTGTGTCTTTTTAACAAACCGGGGAGAGTTTTCCGTTGTGCTACCGTCTGATGACTATTAGTAAATCCCGTGGCTCAAACCGAATATGAACAGCGGAATCAAATTTGGCATCAATGAGCATTTACATGGGCTAGTCGGAGAAAACATTTCTTTGCGGGCCCACTCGAGACACCACAAAGCCTCCAGGCAACTAAGTCTTGTCTTGCGCCACTGATGTTCTCTCGACACCGTAATCTCCTCGCACTGTCATTGACCGCTTTCGACGTATTTTCTCTGCATTTGAATCATATGTTTTGGTAGACAACGAACTTAATTCAACAAAAGTTAACGACAAACTGGATCATATCTCAATGCATAGCAAAGAGCAGTGACAAATGTATTATTTTTGTATTCATAAATCCTTACATTAAGAACAATAGTTGCGACATTTCGGCCAGACAAAATAATATGTAAAAATATCAATTCCCCATTAGGTTAAACTTATTTGCAAAATATTTTAAGGAAACTATTGAAATCATTAATCAGTATGAATTATTGGAGACTGTGGATGATATTGAAAGTAACTTATTGCATTTCAATTATTTTTGCAAGTGGCATCTTTTATAGACTTGCTCAATATAGTTTTGATTTCATAGAGGTCAGTAGATGAAAATGAAGAACATGTACAATCTGTGTCACAGGGTGAAAAACACTTTGACCCACTTTGTACAGATTACAAGCAAGTATCGCATCAAAATAATGTCTTCACCCTGCAAAGTAATAGCGTCATGCTCTGTTTTCAAAACTGTCCATGTGTACAACAAGAACAAGGAATAGTATGCCCGAACATGGTGAAGAGAAAATATTGATGTACCATCTCTTATACCATTTAAATCTGTTAAGAGGAGGATAAAGTATAAATTTTGATGCTATACTCCCGTGCAATCAGTACAAAGTGGGTCAAAGTGGTTTTCAGCCTGTGACACAGTCTACATGTGCATCACGTGGCCTCGACGCTAAAAGCGCTGAAATTGATTAAATATATATGATACGTTCTGGCAAAAAGTAGGTAAACAGAAGGATATAAATGCAAATAATTAAAAAGAGCAAATTACAATGAAAAGACATCAAATAATTCAACAAATTATCCCAAATGGCACAAGGCCACTTCAACGTTTCATGACTGCCATGCAAAAGTTGTCTCAATCGTTTGTGTACGTATTTTCCCATTCAGTTCATAATTGGTGATGACGACACGTGCGGTCTCAACTACGAACATTCACCTTCAGAAGGCGTTGCGGTAGTACAACTTGTCGAGCATCTACTCAGATATATGTGAGTATAAACATAGGTCGCTTTTATCACTTACATAAAATCGTTGAATGAAACGTTTGCGTGCATATATTTTTTTTAATCGTATTTTGAAATATTGTATACACATTACATTAATGTTACTCTTTGGCAATAGCAACCTTAAAAGCAGCAGAAAGCGTGGTGTTGTGATTAGGATGTTTGCCTCTGATTCATAAGGACCCCGGTTTGAATCCCAGTGCGGCCATTTGCTGGCATTAGGGTATAAAATTGTGATTGATAACAACTATAAATTAATATTAGAGTTGCGATCCTATCATGGATCATTTGGAAATAATCAACTGGACTATGAAAAAACTTTGTCTTTCGGAGACGACGTTGCACTGTCGGTCCCATGTATAAATAGCCATACATGCTCATGTATAGTATATCGTAGCTAAACACATGTAAAGAAATAAATAATAAAAAAAGAACAGTACCTGTTAGATGTTATTTAGCAAAATAGTCAACGGCTAACAATGGAAGTGATCG
The DNA here is from genome assembly GCA_023653785.1 of Ophioderma brevispina. NCBI lineage: Eukaryota > Metazoa > Echinodermata > Ophiuroidea > Amphilepidida > Ophiodermatidae > Ophioderma > Ophioderma brevispina. Next base: position 192,257 of record JAMKCH010085297.1, read on the forward strand.
CCTCTGCTTATTTGACTGCAAAACCAATTCAAATCTCTATTTTAGGTATTTCAACATGTGTTTTTAAATCTTTCTTGATTCTACAAAGTCAGATTCCAAGCTGTAGACCGGCTCCTAGTATAAAGATTCCAATTTTAAGCATTTCACAACAATTACCTTATATGATCGTAGATAACCTCTGACCTCATCTCTGAACATTCTGTATGACCCACTAGTCAAGGGTCATTTGAGCAGTTTGGGTAAATGCCCATTCTCTTCAATGCATATAATAAAGCAATATTGTAAGCAAATCACAATGACCGTAAATGACCGTCGACTCTAATCCATGAAAGCTCTATAAAACGCATCCCATGGATCAGTCTGCATAACTTTAGTGAATATCAATGTGAATAAGCACATGAAGCATTGACCTCAGACGACCCTAGATGACTTCGGACCTCAAATTCCTGCATGAAGAGCCAATGTGACGCTCTCTTTAAAGGTCATTCTAAATAAGTGAGACCGATCATTTTTGTGAACAAGGAAGCATATTGAGCATGTTTTCAACATGAATTTCATTGACCTCTAAAATGATATTTTATCTCAAATTTGTGAACACCCATTCACTCTTTTAGGATCATCCTGAGCAAATTTGGTGAATAACATTTTCAGCAGGTAAATCATTTAAGTATTAGCATGAAAGTTCACCTGTGTCTCCACACCAAAAATATCGTACCTGGAATTTTCAGTTGTGTATACTACAACCTTCATCAGCAGAGTGATCCGGTCCAACCAAATCGAACTTCTTGACCAATGACGTCAGAATCGGATCGTAGACTCTTGGCAGTTTGTAGCGTCCTTGAGGTTGGTTGCTATAGGCTAATGGCTTCCTTAATTCCCCTCTCAAAACATCGAGGTTTCCTATCCAGGGTTTGGCAACTGTCCAAGTCCACGTGATGACCAGAGGACTCTATGGATATGTTGAGAAACCTCTGGGGATGTATAACTGGGACGGCGTTGCGTTTTAGGGCTCCTGAAATTCCTCAGTCATAGGGTGATACAACTGGTCTTTGTTCTTATTGCTGTCTTTGGCTGTATCCTTCTCTGGTCTTAGTGCTCTATCAAAGGTCCATTTGCGGGTACCAGATGAATAATTTGGGATCAGTTTCATGAAATTCGAAGCATTCGGAAACCCCAGGATGACCTTGAATAATTATAAGCTTAAGTATTAAAACTATGAGATGTAGATAGTGCAAATTATACCGGTTGTATTCCTTATGACCTAATAAATCAATTGGTATATGTTTTAACACAATCGAAGCATTTTTAAATTTTGACCATATATAAACATTGCCCTTTCAAGCACTCATAAATTGTTTCCCCAGAGATGGTTTAGCTGATTATGGATATGTAATTCCATGATACATTCTGCTTATCTAGTACATAAAATTACTTTACTACCATTTTATTCTGCGTAGAATGCCTGTTTTACCTTCAACGATCTTGCACGATAAATATGTGAACAGATCAGTTACGGCGATTTGTACCCCATCGGAATTTTCCTTTTTCCCCGTGCCTCACAGAAAAAAAGTTCTTATAGACCGATAGTTCTCAGCACTATCAAAGAGGCTTAAAATAACTACATATCGTATTAACATTTAACATATCAACATTTAGTATGCTAATGTGTTTGAACAGGCATGTCCCAGCAAACACAAAATATTTAAAAAAAATTATCATTAGTGTATTTAAAAAGCTTACTGTATTTTGCGAAACGAAACGAAACAGAACTCCCATTGGATTGCGCGCTTTATTCCGTTATACACGTTATGCATGCATGACAGAATAAAGCGTGTAATCCAATGGGAGCTCTGTTTCGTTTCGTTTCGCAAAATACAGTAACCCTATTTAAAATGTATAAAAATTTAAATGGCCGAAAACATCTACCGCCCCGTTTTTGCAATCTGCTGAATGTATTTTAAAATCATTTCTGAGATCTGACATAAAACCGGTTGAATACCATTCCGACATAAATTGTTTTATAACATTACGACATATGGTTTATAACATTCCGACATAAAAACGGTTATTATAGCATTCAACATAAACGGGTTTTATAGCATTCCGACATAACAACGGTTTGTTGCATTCCGACATAAAAAATATATAGTTTTAATAGTATTCTGTCAAACTTTTACACAATGCTGTAATCGCGTTTTTGTGTACGTGTGTTTTCTCGGATGACTCGAGTCTTGCCTTTTGAGAAATTTAGATTTTCTTCAAAGTTCGACTAGGTTTGCATGATTTAAGATGACAGAACTTGGCGAATGTTTTGAATATAAACTGTTTGATCTGGGTTTGCTTATGTTAATGATATTTGTTATATTGCTTGGTTGACTCGCAGTGACTCCGAGACCCATAAACGGAAACTAACGCGTGCACAATCGATATGTGAGCTTCCTTACCCCAGATGTCTTCGGTGGAAATTGTCTCCAGATATACTAAAGTGTATAGATGACGCCCGGGTAAAAATGGATAGGTAAGTCTTTTGGGGAAGAAATGTCAACACATCATAAAACAAACATTTACCAATATTACTAACACAGTTCTACTACCCATCGCGTCAAAACTGAGACATGGCATAGAATAGAGTTTAGCAGTGACGCGACTCAGAGCAATCGGATTATATTTCACTGACGATTCTCTCTTTGTGAAAACAATAAAAGTACAATATTCAAGCTATTTTACTTTTCTATAAATAAATGAATTGTATTGTACCTGATTTTACTTCATGCCACCCTGTATATCAATGTCATACTGATACATCAATTGTACGTGATTCTCTCGAAATTAAACAAAGCCCATAAAATTCGGTAAACATTACTCTCGAACCAAATTCCCATTAAGGTTACTTCTCGCTTGATAGTCCATGTATTCAATTCAAATACAAGCCTTTCAGGATCACCTTAATTGCACTTTACCAAACGTTGTACAGCAAATTCCAAATTCTTCTATCTCAGTCTTGTAATCAAATTGACTACTTTTAATAGTCACTAAGATATTGACCATAAATTGAGCGATTAAATCCACTACACCGGGGACGCTTATACCGCTATGAATATTTCATTAAAGAAATAACATGTCGTCAGATAGTGAAGGTATTTCGCAGTTATGGAAAACAATTCAATTTTGCAGCTCATTACGATACTGCTCTCCCATGAGTACAAGCATTTTATAGATGACAACATGGCGATAAACATAGGATACCCCAGTGTGATTATCTCTAGGTATGGTGCAATTTTTATTGATTGAAAATGGCATACAATAACACAGCTATCTCTATTGCAATGGTATTTGCTATCTATTGCGTTTTGGATCAACTTAACTTTATTTTTTTATAACCAGTGCAATGAATCACTTGGGTGCAAGTTAACATTAATACTAACTTTTGAGCAGGTTGAATCCTACAAAATCGATAATATCAAAAGAATTAGATTTACTCATTTCATCGGCAGGCAGTGCCCAGTTGACTCTTAATAGACGTGTATATCGACAATGTTCTGGAAATGTATAACCAAATACAAAATTAGTAGATCAAATCTGTCTTTGTAAGATTAATCACACATTCAAAAGTTCCACAGTTTTGATGCTATAAAATCTGAACTCTTTGAGTTTCGGTTAGGTCGGGGAAAAACGAGTATATGGTTGGCCAACACCGCCAATTACTTGGGTTCATCCCGGCGTTGGGTAGTGGGTTAGTTGGCCAACCATTATACGGAAAGGCTTCTATGATAAAGCGAAACACACTAAACAATGAGATTAATTCCGTACGATATCCAACGTACTCGAACACCAATGGCGATTGGCTTACTCGAACCCGCGGGATGAACCCAAGCTATGGCGGTGGTGGCGCTGGCAAAACGATAGTAGAGGCTTGTGGATTCACGAACTGGTCCTTTTTAATTCCTATTCCAGGAAAGAAGCCTAAGTGTCAACCTCACAGAAGAGCTTGGAATACCGGCGTTTTTGGTCAATTGTGATCAATTAAAACACAATTAAAAAGGGAAATTTTCCACCAATTTCACAATTAGTCAGTCAAATGGTCGGAAATAATGCTTTAGAGTCATAATTCCTTTTAGAATTCCATTATTCATGTTATACCTTTGATGATATTTCGAAGCTTTTTTCCATGAAAAATGGTTATTGGAATTGCAGTTTTTTTGCGGAAAGTTAGCTTGGAATTCATTTTTTTTTTCAAATTCTAGAAAAACCCATTGTCTTTCTCACATATCCTGACGAAAGCATTCATATGTTTTCTTACACGTTACATAACAAATTTTCACATTGGATCTTAGTTGATCATAAACGAGTAACTGCTTTCTTGTTGCGTAATATTTGGACGGCATGTACATATTTCTTAGTAATTTTCAATTTCATTCTATTTGGATATTTGGTTGTGTTTATTTGTTCAACAGATTAGTTGAGAATCTAGATCTGAAACTCTTGAGATATACCAAATACGGCAAGAACTTCCCCAAGTCACAGAACATGAGTCCAGACGCATTTATCCAGATAACCCTTCAGTACACGCATTACAGGTAAAAGCGGGGTCAGTGGGAGAGCTGGCGAGAGAGGGGAGAAAGTGTGTGTGAGAGAGGAAGGGAGCGAGAGAGAGCGACAGTTACAAGAGGGAACGAGGGGGAGGGAGAGAGTCAAATCATGTAATCGCAACCATGTGATGAGGTAAAGTAAAAAATCCATCCAATCTATTTGGCGATGAAGACTATAATGCGACCAAAGTAAATAAATGAATATTTGATGAAGGATAACTCCCAGTGAGAGCATTGAGAGTGTCCCTTTTGACATTAGATGTTACGCTCTTTGATGGTAACCGGCGTTTAGGTGCGTGATGAAAATATCGCCTTTAGAAAGCTTAACTGGGAAAAATAGAGTGTTACAAACCCCGGTTGTTTTAACTCTTGGTCCGATTCCATAGTCTTATCATGAGTACTTAATTTGAGTACGTTGTTAATGATTTAAAATGATATCAAGGAAAGAAGGAAGAGCAACCATTTTTGGAAGGCATAGAGGTTGGGGAAAATTCCTAAAATGGGCACTTTAATTTACCAAGGGTATTAGATTCTTATAAATATTAGTAATTCCAGAATTGACTCAATCAACAATCCTTTAATTAGTTGCTTATGTGTGGGAAGCGAAAGTAATGACTTGTCTTGACATTTTGAGCACACAAGTTGTGACTTGTAGAAAATGACGTAAGACAAATGATTACATTTGGTTGTAGGAGATGATAAATTTGTTGAAGTTTCCAATGCCTCTAAATTCAATTCTTGCATTTTAAAACCGGTGAAGTACCTTGTGAATTAATGGGGATATGTCTTTGTACTTCACAGTATCTTCATAATAAAGTTACATAATTTAAATATTAATACTTGGAGATACCAAAACGTCGTTAGATGATCAATTTGATCATAAGTAAGTATTTCGTTGTCCTTGCAAATTTTTGTTATTTTAAAGGTATCTTAGCTAGCGTCTTTATAACTGTGTATCCTAAAGCCAGCTGATTGTGCTAACACTTGTTTTTCACCAACGAAAATTTAACCTTTCAAAAGTCTAATTTGGAAGTATAAAAAATACTATAAAAATTTGAATTTGCTTCTCGAGAAAAAATACAACGGAAAAAATATAAAACCTTTTTATATTCACGAAGACATCGAAGTCAGTCTGCAAGATGTTTGTGTTCCACACCGCAGTGTACTCTAGTGTTCTTGGCAATAGTGCTTAAAACATCGTGTTTTCACAAGGTCACGGGAATTCAATTGGGGGAGCTTTTCATCCAGCCACAGGCAAAAATGAGAGAAACAATCTAATAAATTGGCATCTCATTCAATTTACTTGCCAGGCAGTGAAGGTTACGAGAAGTCGTTAAGAATTGATATTCAGGTCGTCTTTCAGTGCTTGTGATAATGGTGTGGGGCCATGACTGACAGTCCACACACTAACCAGAAACATAAACTAATACTTTATTCTTTTATATTTACGTTGATAATATTTTATCCCCCTAAGCACCGCCCATCGTCATACAGCATTCTGATTGGCTGATTACATCATTGCATTGATTCATTTCAATAACCAGTTAAAATGCAGCTTCCTCGTATTTAAGCTCTAGTCCTCTTCAGCCCTACCACCATTCTTACCATGTTACAGATTGGCTATAGAAATCACACAAGTTCCATTGCGACCAATCAACGAATAGACTAGTCTCTTAGAAATTCCTTTGTTTACTTTCGAAGCCGCCCATGTAAAACATGAATTGGCGGTAGGAATTGGCAGTAGGAATTGGCATTCGGTAGGAATGCGGAATTGGCGACTTTACATAAAACGTTCACACTTTGTAATAATATTTTACATTCACGTGTACGTTGTGACCTGTTTGGTCTCGATCTCATTCATATTTTTTTATATCATATACATGTCTGACAAATATGTGTCCGCCACTCTTAACGTTGTAAACATAATTCACAAATTCCTACCTTTACTTCAACTGGTTAATTGCACAAGGGTATAAAGCTCCTACGACCACAGCAAAGATCACGAAGCACATACTCTTGATTCAATACAATCGATTATCGTGGTATAGGCTTATTCCGTGTTCCATAGTTTTAATCCTTATAGAGGAACGGAGGCAACATCTTGATAAATTCCTTTTATCCTTTTCCTTTTTTTCTTTTTTTTTTTTGTTCTGCGCAATTGTGCAAATAGGTGCATTTTTTAGTTGTGTTATTTAAATAAATAATTAAAAAAGGATCTTTCTCAAAGGCAAACAGTTTGTATTTGAAAATCCTGCCCACACATTAACCTACACAGGCTATATTTGTGGAGGAGTTGGTAACAGCATTTTCTTATTTTTAAATAATTAAAAAAGACCTTTCACATATGCAAATATTGGATATTATTATCCTAAATCTATTTTTGCATTTCATTTACCAACAATAAAAACAATTATTACGGATTAGATATATGATGCTTGTTGATACTAAAATATTGTAAGACGAGTAATATGTGTCAATGTATCATTTATTATTCATTTTATGATGATACACGGTGATTGTTTTCGTTATGTCATATCATAATAACAAAACGTACAGAATGAATTAAAGTTTACCTTTCTGTATAATAATGCAGAATTTATGGCCATCTAACGGCGACATACGAGAGCGCCGCCACTCGTCGATTTCAAGAGGGTAGAGTGGATAACATTAGAGCTGCTTCAGTGGAGGCGTTGGAGTTTGCAAGAGCTATGACAGGAGACCGATCTGCAACAGTAAGATATATCATTAGAGACTGTAATTTATTCACCCTTAAGGATAGGGGTTAAAAGTGCTAATGTAAGTCCAGTATGAATTAAATGAGATAAACTTACACCTCGGAAGAGTGGACTGGTTCTGATGGAAAATCTGATGGAAAATAATTATATCGTCTGTTGAATGAAAGTAGGATATTTCAAGAAGTAGATATTGTGACACAACTTTGAATTGATCTTGACTTATTGTCATCTATTGTTTCAAGTATATAAACATTAAAAATACCAAAATAGCACATTGAGAACTTTCATCGAAAATATGTAGCTTGAAGGTTCATATTTTAGATTTAACTTGTGGTTTCATATCTGAACATTTATTGAAAAGTTTCTACTGTTACATGAGACACCGCTCATCTTGTGCATATACCTACTAGACATTTACTTCACAGAATTTTTGGGAGGTTTAGGAAAATTATTTTAAATAATTATTTTGGCATTGGCTTCTATTTTCGGTTTAGAAACGTAGGGTTAATTCTTTTTGGGTGGGGTGGGGCATATGGATATCCTATCGATTTGTGTCTACAAATTATTAACGATCTCCAAATGAGAAAACAGGAGTTATAAGGCGATATAAAATGGACCCATGTTTTAGATATCATATTTATATTCATATTTACATAGCACCTTTAATCACAGTTTTTATACGTTCAAATTAATTTATTATTTGTCTACAGGAATATGAAAAACTAGAGCTATTACGAGAAGCTATCAAAGTACAAACAGACTTTTGTATACAGGTAAGGAATCGCCTTTGATTGTTTCTTGCTAACGAATATTCTATTTTAAAATTATATTTAAGCGGTGGTCATTTAGTGGGAAGAAGAGCTGATCAAAATGTTGTCCAGAATAGCATTTTACTTGAAAATAGGACATAATAATTTGCGGAATTGCGCTGCACACTTCTTATTTAAACAATTGTCCATTCCCATATGTACACGGAACGTATTACAAGCATACTTGCAAAATGTCCATGATCTATTTCACAAGATTAAAATAAGCTTAGATTCGTGAAAATCTCGAAATGCAGTTTGAGTTGCACCATTACTGGAGTAGTTTTTACTCAATGCATGAACTGCGCAAACTTGGAGCCTGCGCAGTTCACTCGGTAAGCGACAATGGTTCCATTCACGTAGTATTTCGAAATATGCCCAAATCGTCTGTTACTTTCAGATATTTCATTTGAAATATGAACAAGTTGTAAATGTATTTAATTGAACTAGTTTCTTGTAAAAACAGTGCAAAGCGCGTGAGGAATTTGCATGGCATTCTGCAGGTGTGCTCAAATAGTGGTAATATCTTAGACGTTTTAACTATCGCCAATTTTAGCTTGTCATAGCTTGCGACGATAAATTATTTTCAAATACATTACGCATAAATTTGAAAATAGAGAAAAGATTTCTATTCGAAAATTAGCTTGCTTAAAGCAAAATCGCTATACCAACTCCTATGCCGCTAGTATACGAACTCTGCATACGGGTAAAATTTTGCTTCAACTCCCAGATGCATTAGCCTCGTGTAGAATCTCAATTTATCCGCCTCAAGCATGGGTTTATCTTTTACCGTGTCATCAACGATAATCTAACCTCTTAAGCGGAACTAGTTTTTGTTACGAAACATGTGTACCGTACTTTGTTGAAGTTTTAGGCAATTTTAAATATCAAATTCTAATACAAATTAATGGCCGTGGTCTTCTTTCATTTCTTACGCCTTGTAATTGCAATTTCAGACCATATGCATCCATACAAATGGATGAGACAAAAAGTTCTGCCTCGGGTTATGCGTTATACGAATCTTTTGTACGCTTGGATATTGTATCACATGTGACATCTATAGAGCTCCATTGATCAAGCCTAAAACGCACATATTGACAACACGACGAACAGAATTGTTTTACCACTTTTTTTTTTTGTATGGTTAAGTTGTGTGTGTGTGTGTGTGTTCGCGCGAGTGTGTGTGTGTGTGTGCGCGCGCTTGAGTGCGTGCGTGCGTCGTGCGAGTGTATTATGTGCTTTTTAAAGGTGAGACCATTCCAGTTGATGTAAACCATTAAAAAGTAGGTCAAAATGTGTTCTCACAAATTTTGACCTACTTTTGAAGGTGTTATTAGTAGAATAAACAATTTTCAGAAGGTGTATATGTGTGTGTATGTACAGACTGTCCCTAAAAAAATATATAATCAAAGATTAATTTTTTGGCCAAAAACTTGAGTACATCTCAACTGGACGTTAACTGATTCTTTTTAAGGAATGTTCCAGCTTCCATGAGATTTTTAGTTGGTGTAATTTGGGGGTCTGGTTCGGGAGTTACGGCCAATTATCTAGGACACTTGAAAAACCTGTTGGGCCAGTTTTGGATATCCTGAAATCAAAACAGTTACCATTGAAAATCAACTTCACGACATTCTTTATTGAAAATTAAAATAAAAAATAAGTATAAAGTGCTGCTTCTTATGATTTAACATAATCTAAAACTTTATTATGTCACGATTGCCAATAGAATAAATGTAGCATTTGGAAATTAAATTCCAGTCTTGTTGTCTCAGCCTTACTCCAGGTTTCGGCAGAAGGTAGAAACATAAAAACATCCTCGTTGAAAGTAAACTGAGACCTTTGAACACCAACCATCCTTTTCTTTATTGATCTTTGTTCAACACTGGTTTCTTCATTATGTTCCTCCCTGGCATTAGGCAGTGGGAAATAGGGGTAGAGTAATTGGCCCTCCCCATTAGAGCATTTGTCCCCCAACAGAGACGTGTGGCTGTTCACTGTTCTATTAGTTTCAGCAGTTAAATTCCCCACATTTACATGAATTTCACGATTATCGTCCCCCTGGGAGCGAGTCCCCTGGTTTCCTCCCCCACATCATAATTTCTGGTGCTTTCACTGTTTGAAAAATAATATATCAATTAGTTCAATGCATGATAATACGTTCACTCTGATTTGTACAATATTCTTTTGTCTGAAAACGGTTTAAGACCACAATGATGCTACATGCCTTATATACCTTTAGTTTCTTGAACATTCAAGTGAAACTGGCCCAAGTGGTATTTTATCCTTTGTGTTCACTTGACAATATCTCCGGTTGTGGTCGACCAAATTGGATGGAATAAAAACGAGAATGTAGCTTAGGAAGTGGTCTAACAAATAAAGTCAAAATATTTCACAGAAATGCTAAGTTTATATTTTTTATAATTTTTAGTTTGATTGTATAGTTTATTTTGGGACAATCTGTATTCGCTGTGTTCGTTGTTGTTTTCATGATATACATTTTTGCTTAAAATTAGACTGTCCCACAGTCTAGGCTCTGTCTTTGGGTACAGAGCATAGTGGGTTCAGTAAAATATCCCACCCTCTGGGCACTCTCCAGGGGCGTAGCCAGCAGACTGTCCACTTGGAAGAAATGGAAAAATTGATAAGAAAAAGTCAGATATTAATACTAATTCAGCCCGGGAATTTGCCAGAAGCACCGATGAAGAAGTAATTATAGTCCGACGTACTCATAGTCCGGGAACAATGGTGAACAATAGGGCAATCGATTCAGTTGACTCTTCACGCAACATCAGTTTCAAGCTTTATTCCGTTATCGTCTATGGAGCCCCGAACTGTGGCTCCCGCCGGACTATATCTGCTTTCACAACGGGCTGCCTTCGCGCCTGCACTGTCTAAACAAGTAGACCATCTCAGAGCCTGTGGTATAAAAGACATCAGAGATACTTGAAAATACATATCTCAAATATGGAACAATCCAAAAAATGAAGTTTGATATGATTTTGAAGTTTATAATGTCCTTTACAACTTTAGGCAGGGAGTTTTGACATGGAGGATGCATATGAATATCTATGCTGTGAGATCTATAAGATATGTCTTTAGGTGACAGTTCAAAAATGAAATCCTAAAATTAATTCGGGTCCGAAAGGGTTAATGGCGTTTGGAGAGAAGGTCTGCTGGGAAACCATGTGCTGGATTTTTGATTGGTTGCCATAGCAACGTCGGAGCCTACCAATAAGCCCTTTTATCTGATTAACGATAAAATGAAAAAGAAATTCAACATCCGAAAGACACGATTTTCTAAAGCGTAGTCGTCTTCTTAATATCTTTTCATTTTCTAGTTACGTTTATTTGAAAATGGCTATTTTGTGGTTTTCGACGAACTGAGATATAGGCCTTTAAAGTTTGTGCCTCGTTGAGAGTGTTACTTGCACGGATGGCGTAATTGTTTTGCACTTTTTATGTGTAGTATTAATTTTTAACCAAGGTTTGGTTGAGAACGATGCATTAATTACTTTGTATTACAATATTTTCCCATTGGCAACGGGATACTTCTTCTTAAAGTGAAGCTGGGTATTTTAAAAATTACCAGGGAACTGAGTTTGTTAAGCGGACCGCCCTCTTAACTCGAGATCACAAGCGCTCATGTACATATTTATACGCTAAACGTCCAAGTCGAGTCTTGTTGGTTACTGTCACTGACCAGTGGTACGCTACGTTACCCGAATTCAATGTTCTGATATGCCCAATGTGTTGTATTTAGTACAAGGGGTCAGATAAGCTGTCGTGAAAAAGCATGTTTAAAAATCCATATTTATCATATACAGGGTGAGTCAAAAAAACTTGACCCTGATTGTGTCCGCCATTTTGAATTTCTAAGTAACAAATATCTAACATATGCGGTGTCATCGGAAAGCCTATTTCTTTACCTTTAATTTGCTGCAAAGATAATTCCAATCGGTTAATTATACACCGAGCTACAGTCTTTTGAATTAATTAGTCATCTTTTCCCTATCCACGGATTTCCATTTGAATACACGGCGGCCAACTAAGGAAATGACTCCCCAAAAATGATAATATGTCTATGTTTATGTCAAATAAAGTAGTATCTTAAAGGTGTAAAAGCCAGTGTTAATGGTAAGTTTTATTTGTAACACTTTTTTTCCAAGATGTGGCTTATTTTGGTCTACAGACAATACTTTAAACTTCAAAAGGTTGTCACATGGTATGTTCCTTCACATGGTATGATTCATTCAACTCCTCCAGAAATTGATGCATGTATCAAGTTACTTTATTTTTCAAATGATTGTTATGAGTGATGAGGACGTAGAAACGTTAAGAGGGCATCGATGGTAAATTGTGACTGTGTGATAGAATAGCATCACATTTATTATACAGTCAATAAATAGACCGATTTTCTTCTGGACACAGATTTCCTTCGCTGAACCTAGTTCATTTTAATGTGAATCCGTGGATAGGGAGGAAATCTGACTACTTGATTCAAATGACTATAGGTTGGTCTATACATAACCGATCTGAATGATCGTTGCAGCAAATTAAAGATAATCAACTAAGCTTTCAGATGATACCACATATGTTAGTTATATGTTACTAAGAAATTCCAAATGGCGGACACAATCAGGGTAAATTTTTTTTGACTCGCCCTGTAGTACAACACGGTATGTGATATTCCTAACTGGCAAGATGTTGAGGATTGTTGTTCTTCACACAACTATTTAATTAATATTACACTATACTGTGGGGCTGGAATGTCGAATATTTATCGTATTGGCATGTAAAACTCGCCAATATTTGTGGCATGCCTGTTTTTTATATATATAGTATATCTCTAACGTGTAGGAGCAATTTCCCCCTTATCCAAGGCAAGGGTCCGCTCCGTATTTTTTTTTTTCAAAATTGCATTAAATGCAGACATACTTTCAGAAAATCATACTTTCAGAAAATCATGCCCGTTTACATCTACGTATGCAGGGACGGTCGTATACGTTCAAAATGAAAATGAGTTTGGGTCATTTTCATAGGCACAGAGAATCGTCTGTGTAATCATGAATAACTCCATGGTATAATCACAACTGGTAGTTAGTAATTAGTAATTCTGTCTTTTGTAATGATAAATACAGACGATTACAGGTCACGGTTTTGACTGTCATCTTCTTGGTCTTCGTGAATTGGCGCGTGAGTTGGGCTACCCACCCGAACCAATATTTGAAGATGTATCCTTCCACTTAAACAACTATTTCAGCCTCTCAACTAGTCAAGTAAGTTAATTGCAAGTCCTTATTATCTGTTATTATTCAAATACGTTTCGACGCAAACTTACAATAATACATTACATCTTAATACGCTATTAGCTGTTAATTAATCATGTAAATTTTATATAAGTAGGTCTACCTACCTGGAAATCGAACCCGGTGTGGCATGAGATATAGTCCTCCGGACTCACAGTCCGCTTACAATGGTGAAGAATAGGCCACTCGATTCAGTTGACACTTCACGCAACATTAGCTTCACGCTTTATTCCGTTGTCGTCTATGGAGTCCGGACTATGGCTCCTGCCGGACTATATCTCATTTTACAACTGGACTTCCTGCTTATGAAACCAAATAATTCACCACAATACTACGTTACCTTACAGGAAATAATATGAGAACATTAATTAAATTTATATAAATTATTTTTCTTTCTAATTAATATATTACGAATTAAAATGAACAAATATCATACAAAACATTAAAGGTCTAGTACAAAAATTTGAAGTGAAAATAAGATACTAAGATGCTTGTTTATGCTGAATTGGGTCTGATTTACTTAAAGTATCAAGAATTCCAACTTTACAACTTCAACAATCAATTTATAAGGGTATTTGTTAGAATTATCACAATTACTGAGCACACTGATCATTTTAGTGTGTCACACTACAAATATAAGAAAGATAAATACTGGATAATCATGACTATGTATGTGACTTTTCATTAATCCACTGTACCAATAAAACTCATGAACTTCAAACTCACGCATGGTGGTCACATCTGTGAATCTTATGGTTGTAGACCACCATGATTTCTAGTCTGGGGCCAAAACTAAAAACCCAAAAATAGCGTCCGCACAATTTTTTTTGGCTGTTTCTACATCCTGAAGACCTACTGATTGAGAAACCGAGGGGTGCCAAAATTGCACCCTTGAGCATTTTGAAATATCCAAGATGGCCGCCAAGATGGCTTTTTTTTTTTTTTTTTTTTGAGTTGGGCTACCCACCCGAACCAATATTTGAAGATGTATCCTTCCACTTAAACAACTATTTCAGCCTCTCAACTAGTCAAGTAAGTTAATTGCAAGTCCTTATTATCTGTTATTATTCAAATACGTTTCGACGCAAACTTACAATAATACATTACATCTTAATACGCTATTAGCTGTTAATTAATCATGTAAATTTTATATAAGTAGGTCTACCTACCTGGAAATCGAACCCGGTGTGGCATGAGATATAGTCCTCCGGACTCACAGTCCGCTTACAATGGTGAAGAATAGGCCACTCGATTCAGTTGACACTTCACGCAACATTAGCTTCACGCTTTATTCCGTTGTCGTCTATGGAGTCCGGACTATGGCTCCTGCCGGACTATATCTCATTTTACAACTGGACTTCCTGCTTATGAAACCAAATAATTCACCACAATACTACGTTACCTTACAGGAAATAATATGAGAACATTAATTAAATTTATATAAATTATTTTTCTTTCTAATTAATATATTACGAATTAAAATGAACAAATATCATACAAAACATTAAAGGTCTAGTACAAAAATTTGAAGTGAAAATAAGATACTAAGATGCTTGTTTATGCTGAATTTGGTCTGATTTACTTAAAGTATCAAGAATTCCAACTTTACAACTTCAACAATCAATTTATAAGTTACAGCAACAAGACAGTAACATGAACAATGTTACTATTTTTTGTACAATTTACCGTAACTTAATATATGTATGTCTGTGTTAACATTTCGCAAATGAAATAAGGGTATTTGTTAGAATTATCACAATTACTGAGCACACTGATCATTTTAGTGTGTCACACTACAAATATAAGAAAGATAAATACTGGATAATCATGACTATGTATGTGACTTTTCATTAATCCACTGTACCAATAAAACTCATGAACTTCAAACTCACGCATGGTGGTCACATCTGTGAATCTTATGGTTGTAGACCACCATGATTTCCGGTGCTATAAAGTTTTGCAAGATACCTGCATGTCAATGTATATTAATGAGCTCATTTGCTTATCAACTACTTTAACCTGCGTAAGTTTAAGACGTTTTTCAAGACCAAAAGAAAAAAAATATTATACTTCAATAGATTGCATTTACTAACATATACTGTCTATGGAAGTTACCATGTTCGGCATTGGCGACGTTGCTCGGCATTGGTGACGTTGTATGACTTGAAAAGTCAATAGATAAAAACAGGCGTCTAAGGAATGTCTAGGATACTCCGGGTCATTTAATATAGAACACATTATATAACTTATGTAGTGTGTCCAAAAGGTGATCATTACGATCGATTAAAAATTGCGATTACATTATTGAAAAGGATAACTGAGATGTTTAGTTGTTTCATTCATTGGCTCCTTCAGGACAGACAATTACGGATATCAGCATAATCGTGTCGGGGGGGCGGGGCAATTGTAGGTCGAGCAAAATGGCAGCAATGATACGGAAGATATTATGACTAACTTTATACAACAAAGCCTGTTGATTAATTTTGATCATGGCCCAATTAATAAAGATTAATATTAATCACACAGAGTGTAATCAGATTGCTCGTGTTTCTGTTCTCATACCAGGTTCTGACTAAACTGGACAAGTTTCCCCCCATTTTGGGGGGGGGTGGGTTATGGTCCCGTGGTTCCTGACGGCTACGGCGCTTCTTACAACCCACACGAAGATTACATTCTATTTGCTATCTCGTCACTCAAGGACTGTCCTACAACTTTTTCCGAAGTCTTCCGAGACAAGCTTTTCAAGAGTCTCAACGATATATATTACTTGTTGCATGAAAGCCAACCCCACCATGAATAAT
The DNA here is from genome assembly GCA_023653785.1 of Ophioderma brevispina. NCBI lineage: Eukaryota > Metazoa > Echinodermata > Ophiuroidea > Amphilepidida > Ophiodermatidae > Ophioderma > Ophioderma brevispina. The sequence goes on from JAMKCH010085297.1 coordinate 208,494, forward strand.
AACAATACCATCAATGGAAAGTAAGACAAATGTCCAACTTAGAACACTTAGATAATCACATAGATCAGGGACCTTTTGTTAGCTTATTTTGAGGACGGTTTTTGTTTCATTTCCTAAGGACATTGGTATTGGAGCACAGGAAATTTGGTCGCAGTTTGCTTCAAATGAATATACCTTTTGGAATACAAAGTGATGTATTTGTTGCGTGGAATATGTGGGAATTGTTTATGTTCACTAATTGAGCACAAACCTAATTCCGCGTATCACGTACAATCTGGTGTAAATCTTTTCACTTCGTCCTTGGGTTTCTCTTGTCATATGCTCGTGCGTGGCAGACGTGTAAATTTCAACAAATCAATCTTAACGATGTGCTGTTAATCTTATACTACAAAGAAACACAAGACCCTATATAGGCCTCATTTTGAATTCTCACTCATTTGTACGCTTTTCTGTCCAATACATCACAGTGCAACAACTCGCTTACAGAGTATATGCACGAATATGTGAACCGCATTTTCACTCAAATTCTTTATTTTTGCCGGAGATTTTTTTTAAGTAGTGTCTGAAAGCAACGCGTTGCTTTTTCACTTTTCTAATTGGCTAGCTAAGCAACTTGTTGTTTTCTGAAAGCAACGCGTTGTTAAGAAAGCAACGTGTTGTGCCACCGATACCTTATGACTCTTTTAGCTTGCCAACACGATGCGATGTCGTTCTTGTACAGTGTGTAATTGATGGTGGCCTTAACCTGGGCTCCGTACTTTCTTGAAGCCTCTGACGCCATATTGGGAATTATAACCTCCATATAACCTCCAAGCAGGAGGTTAAGAGCCGGTCATTTGCAACAAAATGTGTTCCCATTGAAATGTGGATAAGCAACATTACCGAGTCAAGCCAATTCAATGAGCTCATTTATTTGAAGTTGCGCGCGTATGGGATGGCATGTCCCTAAAATGGGTAGCCGAGATAGAACTTCTGTTAAATAGGTGTCTCTGGAATGCTATGTGTTGGGTATACCAAGATGTCTGCTGGTTGCTTCACTGTACTGCACAAATGTGGGTAATTTGCCAAGGACCAGAAGTGGCATAAATTGTCAAGTTGCAACAGCAAAATTTATCGAGTCAGTTTTTTGCAGCTGATGCTTATATTTTATGAGAGTAGTGTCAAACAAATGTTGACCTATAAATGTATTCAAAATGTCAATTCCATATATAACAATAATTTGAAATAGGATTTAAATGCTTTTTAAGTTTCTCCAATGTGTACTCAATTGAAATTTATGTTATGTACAGAGTTAAAAGTATCCTCGCCGAAAGTGCAATACTGTAATGTAAACATGCAATATATTCCTTGTGTCGATTTGTTTTGATCAGAAGCTTTTGGCATTTTGTTCTATTTTCACCACTCTGTCAGAAAGGTGTGTGACGGCTCTCCATCGGTGCCAATAGAGGGACATACATTCGAACACTTTAAGAAATAAAAATAAAAGCAAACATTTATTTTAAAAAAATAAATATAAAACATTTTGTAGTAGCAGTGTGTTATAGAAATATCAGTACTTAAGTTACAGTGCAATATAAATTAATACCAAACAAATCTCCATTCTTCATCGATGTAGTCATGTGTTCATTACAGTGGCAAAAATGTCAGAAAATACCGTTCTCAAGATTGACCTCGTTGGACCAGTAGGTCGTGTCAGTAAAATTTTGTTGCTTTTGCGCAAGTCATGCTATGTTTTTTTATTTGGGTTGAGGATAATGAAATTAGAAACCTAGATATTTTGGCATCCATTGAAAAAGCAACCCACCTTTACTAGTAATATAAACTTAAATTGTATTGTTTCAATATTATTTTTTTGTAAAAACGGGAAACTTGTCCAAAGTGCGTATTGCAATATTTTGCAGTGTTGTATGGGCCTTATGCACTACGTCCGGGGCACGCCTATATTAAATGGATTTGGGTATTTTCAAAGTAAAGGTACCTAAAATGTATCATTGTGTCACAAATTTTAAGCTGATTAAACAGCATTTTGTAAACTGCATTCTTGATTACGCTTTTGTTGAATGTTGATCTCTATTGGTAAAGAGATAAAGTAAGAAGTATTAATTTTCTACCTTAATGTTGAACTGAGCTCTATAATTTCTTACGCAAATAGGAACACTCGGTGATGGTTTCAATTTGGGGGGTTGGGGAGTCCATGTAATCTTCTTTCAATTTCACAAACATAACTTCCAAAAATTAATATTATTCATACCACTCTTTAAAATCAATACTTTTTTTTTTTTTTTTTTTTTATTGAAAAAGCAACCCACCTTTACTAGTAATATAAACTTGAATTGTATTGTTTCAATATTATTTTTTTGTAAAAACGGGAAACTTGTAATAAGTGCGTATTGCAATATTTTGCAGTGTTGTATGGGCCTTATGCACTACGTCCGGGGCACTCCTATATCAAATGGATTTGGGTATTTTCAAAGTAAAGGTACCTAAAATGTATCATTGTGTCACAAATTTTAAGCTGATTAAACAGCATTTTGTAAACTGCATTCTTGATTACGCTTTTGTTGAATGTTGATCTCTATTGGTAAAGAGATAAAGTAAGAAGTATTAATTTTCTACCTTAATGTTGAACTGAGCTCTATAATTTCTTACGCAAATAGGATAACCCGGGAGCTAGCACATATTTGTAACACATCTCAAGTACAAAAGGTTTGAGTGATTAAATATGTTGAGGGACTGACAGGAACCCCTGAAACGCGATTCTTAAGTGCCGCAAGTGGTGCCTTAAGGAGAGGGGGCCAAAACAAAGTTTGTACAGGGGTCAAATTTTTAAATTGATCCAATCATGTTGAAAATTTTTTTTTTTTTTTTTTTTAAGGCACCACTTGCGGCACTTAAGAATCGCGTTTCAGGGGTTCCTGTCAGGCTGTCTACATATTTAATCACTCAAACCTTTTGTACTTGAGATGTGTTACAAATGTGTGCTAGCTCCAGGGCTAGGAACACTCGGTGATGGTTTCAATTTGGGGGGTTGGGGAGTCCATGTAATCTTCTTTCAATTTCACAAACATAACTTCCAAAAATTAATATTATTCATACCACTCTTTAAAATCAATACATGAAATGTTACAATTCTATCCCAAGAAAGTGAACATAAAACGGTGGTCACGTACAAACACAAAAAAATCTCACTTTTTATCTCTCCTTTATACCTATACCTGTAAATTATGTGAAAAGTTATATAAATGAGTATTCCATATTCTTCGGACAATGAATTTATGCAGCCTGATAGATACCTTTACTGGGAAAACACCCATATAGGTGTAAAGCCGATACTTTCACAGTCAGGGGCATCCAAATCGAGATTTGGTATCATAAGAAAGTTCATGTTTTCCTGATTATCCCAAAAATATTGGGCCCAGGGAATGTTTCCTTTTGATGTTATGAACAAATGCATCTCCAAATGCGGTTGACCACACATTAGCTCACACACACTCACACACATATACACGCACATGCACACACACACGCGCGCACACACACACACACACTCGCACGCACAATTTGGTGCACATTTTGCTTCTACTATCCAAACAGCTGGACTTATTTCACTCACATAGACCATTTACTACGTCTATGCTCCCAAAACATCGTATGAAAACCGGATCATGATCAGGCACCCATCGTTAAATACAATTAACGCAACAAGTTCCCTTGTTTCTGTTTTGCTTGTCTGATGCTTTTTTTTGGGATTGAAAAGGAGAAGTTAACATAATTGAGTGGACATATTACGTTACCTAAATGTATTTTTTGCATGTATTATGCAAATGAATTGAATATGAAGACAGTTTATAAAATATACATCCCGGTGGATACTGTGTACAAAATGGTGGGTACATATGTGCCGAACACTATAGTCCCTATAGATATGGGTAGATTTTTGCAGACAATTGTACACCGTTTTTTTTTAAAAATGTTCTTAAAAAACGTCATTTTGACTGCCAGCCGGGACGCCGTTATTTTAATGCACATTTTTAACAGTGTACCAATGGATCAGAATTTCCAAGCCAACTGTAGGAATGGGTCGTATATTTGTAAAATTGCTCACCATTTAGAAATTATACGATTTTTTTTACCCTTTGGAAGCACACCTGCTGTACCCACTTTTTCACTGAGTAATCCCCCGGAAAGACAGGTCAGTTTGCATTTGCCGGAATGGCTGAATTTGGCAACCTTGAACGTATTGTATATTTTGGCGCAAAAACAATTGAAACACTAAACTAGTGTAAACCACCGTCCTTAATTGGCCATCAAGACAAGATTGCTTCAACTCTTCTGACAAGGTTGTACAAGAGTGTACGTTACCTTTCAAATAGATACGATCCGAGGAGATATGATCAAAACATTCTTGATGGCGTAACACAAAACTTATAAATCGCATTCATTACTTAAAGCAACATAAAAGTGAGCTTAAATGACAAAAGCTGTTATTGTACCCATTTTATGTGGTTTTGTTTTATCGAAACGGAAGCACCAGAGCTGACATTTTTCCAGTTCAAAACTAGATAAAGTAGACACAGAGTGAAATACGTTCCAAACACCCGCGAGAAATATTTCGGCTTCTGTGACAATTTCTCTCTTTCATAGCGCTGATTGCTCGAGTTATAACTAATGTCGAAGCAATCAAAGACGCACTGCCAGGCGACTTTCCAGAAGTCCCTAAGCACAAACACTTTCTTTGTTTTACGTAGTAACCATACGCCAAGGTGAAAGTATTTGTCCTCTCCTTAAAGCAATGTGAACATGGGTGTGTGATGTTTTATAGTATTTGTACATGGTATTTAAAAAGTATTAGCAAGTGCTTACAAGCACTCGTTTAGTGTATATTCCACTGTTTTTTACAAATGTGTTGGATTTCATTACGACCACATGTGTTAATGTAATTAGCATAATTTTCTTTAGTTTTTGTTTCTGAATGTAAACGAAATGTTGTAAATGTCATTACAAAAATATCAAATGCTTCTTGTACTGACTTAAAGGTGCATTGTTTCTTTTCCACTAGACACTTAAGCACTAGAAATTGCTTATTGGAAATAAAATGTTGAATGTGTACGTCAAAAACGTACGTAAGTCAATCTGTGCTGTCGTCAAGTGCAAATGTCAAAACTTTACTAAACTTGACTTTCTATTCATTTGAAATAGAAGTAATAATACGGGGTCTTATTGCGGTACTTTGAGAAGAGATATTTCAAGTGATTTCATTAACTACGTAAGTGATAATTAGTGCCTGTAGTTAGGTGAGACTTACCTGTCTTAATTTTGTTCTAGAGTAATGTCTAGAATGAGCATTGAATTCATTCATGTTTTATTTGATTTGTTGCCGATTAATCCAGAATATTTCAAACACCAACCTTTCTTAATAACCAATTGCTTTATAAGCAATGGTCTATGGTAACGTGGTCCACCACATTATTCACAGAAGATGAAAAAAAATCCAGCTACAATGACAGTTACTTTTGAACCCTGTAAATCCAAGGGGGTGTGAAACGCATTCAAAACCAGTCGTCCGTGCTGGGCGAGACATTTGAATATTGCCACGGAATAATTATCAGTGGGATGCTTGTATACACACATAAGGTCAATTCGATACAAAAACAATCCGCCAAAATATCAGTTGTTGGATGTTGGTGCTATTGGTTGGTTAAAATTTTGTCCTACCCATGGCCCAAACAACGAATGAAATGAACACCCTTCATTCGTCTTGATTTAAAATTAAACAAAACCCATCAACGAAATACAATCGTTTTCACCTAAGCGCGCAGTGCATTATGAGGAAAAAAAAGAGTTATCTGAGCATCAATGATCCAGGTACACTACCATTACACCTGGCCACCTCTAACACATAATTAATTTGTATCACTACCGATTAGTGTATATGCAAAGCGTTAAGCGGCACCCACAGTATCTGGAAGAAGCGGAGGCAGCAATTGCTTTCTATTGTTGGTACTCTAGGTTGTCTTTGTGCGGCAAAACATGCGAGAAGATTAATTTCTAAAGATTACATAACGTATTGCCTCTCTATTTATATAGCACTCTTGGTTAAATCGTCTCCAGAAAACAACCCAGGCATGCAGAGAATACAAAGAATCGCATGACACGAAATAGCTGAAACAGGTTGCATGTGTTGTATTCTTCGCATGCTTATATGATCTGAAGGGCCACAATAAAAGCTATTCAACCATTATTTGCATTCCATTAAAGGACCCTAAGAGACCGGTCGACGGTTCTCGAATGCCGTTGTAACATCACCCGCGCGCAACTTATTTCCCATTGAAAACTGTTGTTCGACGGATCTGCAGTCGATGTTCTGGGGCCCGTTCCCCAAACTCGTGCGTAACCCTACGTGTATACTAACTCATGCGTATGTCCAACATAACAGACCTATTCACACCAGTTACACAGTGCTTTGGACAAATTGGTCCACTCAGGCATGACATAGTATGCACGTAGATGTACGACTCAGTTTCGGGAACGGACCCCTGGATATTAGTAAAATCGGGAGAACTCTTCACGTTTGTGTACTTCTGGAAATTATAGAGGGCGGAAGACTGATAAATGGTGTGGGGAAGGTCTATGTGTCTCTTTGCAAGGTTAATTTTGAGATTTTCTTCAAAGGAAATTAACTCGGTTGTGAAGTCACATATGTTTGTGTGTGAAATGTAGTTAACTTCAATATATTTTTGCAGAAATTCTAAGGCTTGGCGTCTAGATTTTAAATGAAAATTTAATAAAGCCATACTTTTACTCTCTACATTCTAAAATGCCTATTCAAAATTACAACATAACTGTCAGAGGGGCACTGAAAAGAATTCTATTCAAAATTGTCAAAGGTCAAATGCAAATTCCCATATGGCCTACAATAATTAGAAAAAAGGTCCTGTATGCATTTTCCAGCGAGAAGTATTTTCAGTATATTTTTTGCGTACCTTTGAATTTGCATTTGATCTCTGATAATTTTAAATAGAATTTTAGTAAGTGTCCCTCGGACAAGATTAACTTTTCATTTACTTGTCATATATCTACTACAAAAGGATTATATTACATTATAAACTTGCTAATTTAAGTAATCCTGTCTTTTTAGTTGCAAAATATACGCCACAATGAAATGGTTTGTCAGTAAATAATGGGTGAATTATTTTTAATGTTGCTCTTGTTTACTTACGTGTATGTGCACTCGTATTGTAGCAAAAATGGCTACTGTTTATATATTTAAAAATATGGACAATTTCTTTTGAGCGGCGGGGAAGGGGGCGTGCATGGGACCCCACTAATTAACTTATTAAGGTTAAGGCCGATATTTTTGTTATGAAAAGAAGCACAATAAGTCAAACAATTACAAGTAATCTCGACGAAAAAATCTGTATAGCAAAAAATGGATTCCATAGGAACCTCCCTGGTCGCAAAATGGGGGAAGAAGTGGTCGCTTAAGGGTTAATGTTACAAGGAGATATTGGCTAAAAGGGAAATTGACGTTTTTAAGGACTCTCGCACTTGTATCAACTCATAAATCTAAAGAAAGGGACTATGTTACACTTATAGTTTAATTTCACTATGTCATGTCTATAAAAGCTTAACAGCAAATTTTACAGATTGTGATTTAATGTTTAATGTCGGATTTCCGTCCAATCAGACACAACTCCAATTCCTTAGAACAATATGATATTTGAAGATAATTTGACATCCACATTATCCACAGTGACTATAGATTAAGGAACTACAGAATTAACAGGAACACTAAATGTTATACGTGTGTGGTTATTATGAGTATGGGTTATATAGCACCGACTCTTATGACATTAATTAAGGAGCTGTTGAAATACGGTTAAGGCGTTGGGTAATTATCCAATAATGGTGGGGTCATACTTCATTGGCAGACGGCTACCCCGCGCTACCTTTCGAACATGCTTTTAAACTCAACCCGTATGTTCACAGCGAATGTTCGAAAGGCCCGGGTCGAAAGTCTACGTCGGCCGACCATCTGCCAATGAATTTGAACGCACAAAAGTTAATGTAAAAAACCAGTGGCGGCGCCAGATGTTCTTATTTTTTTTGGGGGGGGGGCAAACGGGGGTTGTGAAGTGTTTTTTTTTGGGGAATTGGAAATTCGGGGGGGGGGGCGAACTTCATTTTTGTGTGGCCCCAAATCAGTCCGATATTGCCCCAAATTTTTTGATTTTTGGCCATATATCGCTGATTTTTGTCAAAGGCCGTCATTGTTCTGTCTGGCCGGGGGGAGGGGGGAAACTGGGGATCAGAAAAAATTTAGGGTGGCAAATGCCCCCCCCCCCCGCTAGGCGCCGCCACTGGCTTAAACTAAGTAAATTACTTAATTTTTGAAAGTAAGTGGACTTTTCCACAGGATAATTTAACTCCCAATCTTATTAGGCCAACTTATCGGATTGATAAACCGAGCTCGCGTACGAGACAGATTAAACCGTAGGTTTTGAAACCGTCATTTTATATCAGGAGTCAGATTGTACCCATAACCTTTTATAAGAATGCTTGTCTCGGCAATAACTTGTACTGTACCCTTTTTAGGCAGATGAATTGAGTGTGTTAAACTACATTGTATCATAAAACGTAACATCAAATAATATAGATATCGTAATGTGAATAGCATGGGTACATGCACTGTAGTAACTAAAGTGACCACCAACCGTTTTTGTGTATTTAAATACAAACATTAATATGATCCACATAACAAAGTTTTATTTATTCAAGAGTTCTAATGAATGTCAAATAGTCTTTCAGTTGGAAGTGTGATTATGCATTGGGTTGGATTCGCTAGTGTCAAGAATTGTAAGAAAAGAAATATTGGGTAGTCTCGGACACTATCAACTGTTTTATGATACAATATTTTGTCTCACCCACC